>JAOEGS010018986.1:0-10282 GCA_025447755.1 Corythornis vintsioides
GGACACACAGGGAGGGGAATGACAGGGGGGAGGATGCATTTAATGCCTTTTTCAGACACGGTACTATCTAAGCCCCATTATCTGCCTGGCTGGCGACGGCCGTTCCAGTTGGTTTGGGTTCTGTCGGGGTTTTTTATTATTATTTTATTTTGTTTTGTTTTGTTGTTCTCTTTTCTAAAGCTCATCGATCGCTGAAGTTGTGACATACGATGAATGTGCCGGGCCTAATAAAATATCCTCTGGCAAATATCCTTCTGCTCCTCGCTGCAGGGGGAGTGTGCTCTGGGGGGAGTGGGAAATTTCCACTGGGGCTTCGTTCCAGGAGCCGGGATTCTGAGATATTAAACTGATTTATTTGAAAGGAGGGGTGGGGGAGAAGCACTGCCAGAGCCGGCTTCCTTCCCCGACTCGATGCTCCTGAACTTTTGGAAGCTGGAGGTCGGATGCGGTTGGAGAGAGGGAGAGGAAGAGGAGGAGGAGGTCACCCCCCCTGCTCCCAGGGTGAATAGCCTCAAAATAGAGTGTATCGACCCAGAATAGGACAAATAGCCCCAAAACAGGGTGAATAGCCCCAAAATAGGGAGAATCGCCCCGAAGAGGCTGTGTCGGGAGCCAGGAGGGCAGCAGCAGCAGTGGCACCCCAAGGTGAGGTTACCAGCGGGAGATGCCCGCCCGGGAAAGTGGAGATGCTGGGGGATCCAGCCAGGTCAATCCCCCAAATCCTCCTCGCCCCTTGAGGCCGGATCCTGCGATCCCGGCGGCCAGGCTGGATTTATGAGGTGGGGAGGGAGACGAGGGCGAGAAGGGATTAATTCCCCCGCCCTCCTTCCTCCTCCTCCTCCTCTTTCGGTGTCTAATCTCTCCGCTGGTGTTTCGAGGTCTGACCCAGGATCGAGGACCGGGATAACCTCGGCTGAGCCAGGAAAGATTCACCCCTAAAATCAGGGATCTGGAGCCGGAGAGTCAAAAATGATCTTTGGGGGGTATAATTGATTTTTTTTTTTTTTTCATTTATTTTAAAGGTTTTTTTAACGCGTTTATTGTGCGGGAGGAGGGCGAGGGATGCTGGAGGGGATGCTCCCCCGGAGGGATGTGGTTGGGGAAGCTTTCGGGGTCCCTGTTACCCCCCCCCCGGGTCGGAACGGGGGGTGCCATTGGGGTGTGACCCTCTCTTATAACCCTGATGTCACAATTAATTTATAATAATCCAAATAATTAATTGATAATCGCAAACTTATTGCTGCATAACCGCTATTCACGGCTTGGTGTGGGGAGGGGGGATGATTTGGGGCAGAGCCCCCCAGAAGGGGGGCACTGCCGGGGACTGGGACACCCCTACCCCACCATGGGGTGGGTCGGGCAGAGGCCCCGCCTCCTTCCTCACGCCACACCCCCCTTCGGAGGCCACACCCCCACCTGCGGGGCGGGGCCCCCCCTCCCGCCCCTCTCCTGGCACCTGCTGCGGTGGCTCCGGCCATGGGCGCGCTGCGGCGGGCGGCGCTGGCTCTGGCTGCGCTGCTGGGTGAGCTCCGGGGGGCACCGGGGGGTGGGCACCGGGCAGGCCGTGGGGTACTAGGGGAGGAGGGCACCGAGCAGGACCCGGGGGAGGCATCGGGCAGGGCGTGGGGTACCGGGGGGAGCACTTGGAATGGCGCGGGGGTAGCAGGACGGTACGAATGTACTGCGCGGCGGAGCATCGGACAGACACGGGGGATACTGGGGTGGCACCGGGCAGTGCGCGGGGGTGCCGGGCAGGACTAGGGGGGTGTGCCGGGCAGGGCACGGGGGTATCGGGCAGGGCGCGGGGTACCAGGGATGCACCGGGCTGGATCCGGGGGGAGCAGCCGTCAGGACACGGGGGTACCGAGGCGGTACCCGGCAAGATGTAGGAGATCCAGGACGCACCGAGCAGTGTGTGAAGTTGGAGGGGCATCGAGCAGGACCCGAGGGTGGTCACTGGCAAGACATGGAGGTATTGGGGGGAGACCTGCCAAGATGTGGGAGAACCAGGACACAAAGGAGAGGGAACAAAGTATCAGGGGAAACACCGGGCAGGAGCGGGAGGGGGGCACCAGGCAGTACCCAGCGGTACCCGGGGGGGCACCCAGCAAGATGTTTGGGAACTGGGGTCCACTGGATACACCCTGGGTGGCTTTAGGTGGTCACCAGCCAGGATCCAGGGGTAGTGGGGACATCCCAACACCCATTGGTCCCTCTCCATGTCCCAAATCTCCCCATCCCCAGCAAGCTGGTGGGTTCTGGGGAGGGGTAATCCCACCCCCATGCCCAATTTAGGGTGTACTGAGAGGGAAAAAACTGGATCCTTCCAGGAAAAGCCACTTAATTCCTTTGATCTGCTGAACAGCATCCCTAAATCAAAGGCCACCCTGTGGAGGGGACACTCCGGGGACCACAATGTATCTGAGCCGATAATTCACCTCCCTCCCTGGTGTCAGGCAGGAAAAGTACCCTATTTTTTCTTTTTCCCATGATAAAATGCTACCATCTCCCTGTTTTCCTGGTGCTTTAAGGCCACACCAGGTGTTTTTTGGGGCAACGGGTCTTGATCCCTCTCTGTCTATGGGGTTTTCCAACCTTACTTGAGGTTTGTTTTTTTTTGAAACGCCACAGATGCTCCAAAGGGAAATGTCCCTTGGCGTTCCCAGCGAAGGAGAGGCCTTTGGGGAAAGGAAACGGTCCCAGAAACAATGGCAGCAGCGTTTCCTCTCTGGCAGGACGCTGGGTGGGGGTCCCTGCTCCTGGAGCTGGCGGGTTTTGCTCCTTGAAGTTTTTTTTCCATGATAAAAAGTGAATTAAAGGCTGTTGTGATGAGGAGCGGGGGTCACTTCAGCCTTAATCCAACCAGGGTGCTCCTTTTCCAGATCTGCCCAGGATCATAATGGATCTCCCCAAAAAGTCATGCCTGAGCCCTGGGGTGTGATGCTGTAGGCACCGAGAGCACAAAAATGCAGCAAAAAGATGCTTTTGAACCCCAAATGGGTCATTCCCTTTCAAACAGCCCATACCCACCCCACGGGGCCCATGCAGGATTGTGATGGGGAAAAGCAAAATGAGGGGTGATGCTCCACATCCCTGCCCCCAATCCCATCCTTATTCCCATTCCATCCTCATCCTATCCCAAAGCCCAATCCCATCTCCATTCCCACACTCAAATCTCCTTCCCAGTCCCCATCCGAATCCCATTCCCATCCCCATTCCATTCCCATCCATCCCATCATTGCCTCCTTCTCCCACATCAGGGGTTAAAGTGCGTTTCTATCTATAGCAGAGTCACGTACGATGATTATTATTTCTTTTTATTATTTAATTATTAATATTTTTTTTTCCCAAATTTGGCCTCTCCGGAGGATATGGCGCATTCTGCCCCAACCCCCACCCTGGGGTCGTGAGAAAAGCCACTGTGGGTTTTCCCAACGGACACTGCTCCGCAGCCCGGCATCTCCTATCTGCCCATTTATAAATAGTCAGAGCAAAGGGAAGAAAAAAACCCAACAAAAATAAAAACAACACAAAATTCCCTTAAAAATTATATATTAAAGAAAAAAATCCCCAAACTAATATAAAGCCAGGTGGCTGCGCCGCAACACTGAGTGGCTCCTTATCCAAGGAATTTTTTTAGGGATCATTTTGATTTGTGTTGGTTTGTTAGGTTGGTTTTTTTTGGTGTTGCTGTTGGTTGGGGTTTTTTTTCCAGCAAGATTCAAACTCGATCTCTTGGGATTTAATTTGGGTCTGGGTTTCACATGACTCCGGCGCCTTAATCCCATCGCGCGGGGTCATCAAACCCCGGGCACTGCCTCCCGACGTTAATTCCCCGCACAGTTAATAGCTTATAGAGTCAAGTGGGGTTTTTTGGGGGGGCAAGATGCTTTTTTGGGGGCGGTCAGGCTGTGCCTTGAGCTGGGAAGTGGATTTTGGGGATGAAATGATGGGATTTGAGCTGAGGACGGGGTTTTTAGTACAACTGTGGGGATGAATACTGAGGTGCGTGGGGATTTAAAGGCAAGTTTTATTGATAGGGAATAAATCCGAAGGTAAATGTAAAGGTTTCATTTATTTATTTATTTATTTATTTTCCAAGGGGGGGGGGAAATGTAAATATATTCTGAAAGGTACATGTAAAGGTTTTTCCATAGGGAAATACTTAAAGAGTATTTTAAAAAGTAAATGTGAAGGTATATTTTTTTTCCCTAGAAAAAAAAAAGAGTATTTTGCAAGGTAAATTTAAATTTTGTTTTGTTTTGTTTTGTTTTTTTCCATGAGGAAAAATATTGAAAGGTATTTTTTAAAGGAAATTAAAAGGTACTCTTTTTTTTTTCATAGGATAAATGTAAGCGTATTTTAAAGGTAAATGTAAAGCCTTTTTTTTCCACACAGAGAAAAAAAAGGTATTTTTAAAGGTAAATTTAAAGGGTTTCCCTTCCATGATGAAAAATGTCAGTGTATTTTGAAAGGAAAAGTTAAAGGTATTTTTATCCATAGGGTAACAATTGAGAGTAGTCTGAAAGGTAAAAGTAAAGGTGTGGGTTTTTTTCCATAGGGAAAAAAAAAATTAATTTTAAAGGTAAATTTAAAGGCATTTTTACCAGAGGGGAAAAAAAATATGGATGTTTTTAAAGGTATTTTCTCCATGGGGAAAATATCCTAGCAGATGGACTGGAGAGGAGGGAAAACACCCAGGCAGGTGCTTAGCTTGAGGCAGCTGGCTAAAAATCAAGTGTTTTCAGCCCAAATAGCAGCCGGGAGGGCCCAATTTCCAACCCCCCCCCACTGCCAATACGCGTAGGAGCGCCGGGAGCAGCTTAATTTTTTCGATCTGGTTAAAGCATTAGAGGATTTGAAGCGGCGAGGTGGCTAAAGCTGGAGCTGATGCCAAAGGGTTCCGTCCCGTGCCCGCCGCTCGAGCACCAGCTTGCCCAAACCTTTTTTTAGGGTCAAATTTGGCCAAGATGAGGAATTTGGGGTGAAATTTGTAAGAAAAAATCCAGTATTTTTAGAAGCGAGCATCGTCCTGTTGTGGCTCTGGATCCATCCACCGCTCCCCAGTGTGTTGGAGGGGGGATGATGGAGCAGTAATTTCCAATTGCTGTGGTTTAAGGATGTGGGAGCAAAGCTGCAGCCTTAGAGCACTATGAATATAGTCATCATTAGGTTTCAGAGTTAACAGAATCTTGGGGAATCTGGCCTGTGGCAAGCACTGAGCAGTTTGAGGTGGTTGAGACACACAGGGTTGTTTTCATGCCTTGGGGTACAACAGGAAACACCAGGCTGGTGCCAGAGCCTTGCTTTTCCCACACCAGAGCCTCGATTTTCCAGTGGCCCTGCTGCACCCTTTGGTCCCACCCCTTTTTTTTTGCCTCCAAAATGACACTGAAATGGAGGGGCCAGGACAAAAACCTGGATTTTCATGGCTGTTTGGGATGCCAGGAGGTTTAGGAGTTGTGGTGTCGCTTAAATGATGCTATTTGCATCATTGATGAACTGTATTCTTCTTATTAGCATAATCACTATCTTCTTATAACTTATCAATATTCTTATAAAATACAATTATATTAATAATTATTACTTAATGTGTATTACATATGATCCCTTTTTGTCATAGAAATTACAATCTAATTATTATATGTCCTCTACTATTCTTCCCAATTATCAAAATGTAATACAATAATTATATTTATAACAATGGAGGAGTCAGGCTGAAAAAAACTGATTTTTCACAGTTTTGGGGGATGCCCAGAGGTTTAGGAGCTGTGATGTCATTTGATGATGCTGTTGACATTATTAAGGAATTCTATTATTATTACCAGTATCGTTATAATAATTATTAGGATAATTATTATTATTATTGTTATCGACATTATTGTCATTATTATTATCACTATAATGACTTATTTTTAGTATGATCATGTTTATGATCACTAAAGTGTTACTAGTAGTGCTATAATTTTTATGATACTTTTATAATTATTATAATAATTATTGCCACTGTCATGTCTTTTATCATTATTAGTAGTAGTGGTATCATTATTAGTAGTAGTACCGTTATTATTATCACTATTATCATGATGGCGATCACTGTTTTCACTACCACATCCCCACTATTATCACTATTCTTATAAAAATATGCTTATATTTCTAATTCTATATAATTTCCCTTACCTAATAGCTATTTTATTCTAGAAATGCCAAAACAATTATCAGATCTATTATATTTTCTTAAATATTACCTACACGTAATACCATTATCTTCATAAAGACAGATAATTCCGCAATAATTCCTGCTATTTCTTTCCCACACTTGGTATTTTCTTCTTTGCCATCACTCAATACAACTATTAATACTAATGATATTAATTATTCCCCCCGATACGAGGCTCGGGGGGGGTTCCTGCTGCCGTCTCCATCACCCGGCCGCGTTTTCCCCCCTCGCCGGGATTTAAGGGTTTATGTTCTTAGTCCGGGGTGAGCTATTTTTACGCAGCCTCACCAGAGCGGGTCCCGGTTCTCCCGGTTTGTTTTTTTTTTTTCACCAGAGAAGGGAAATTTGATTATTTGCTTATTTGATTGTTTAATTCTTGGGGAGACTTTATCGGCCGGAGCAGAAGTTTCCTGCCCGGAGCTGGAAGGCTCCGTCCGGAAACCGCCCCGGGCTGAGGAAAGGATGCGAGGAGGAGGCTAAAAATACCCCCCGGCTCCTTGTTTTCCTCTTCCCACCCTGGAAAAATCCAAGTCAACACCCCCATACACCCCACGAGTCCAAAGGGCCACCGGAGCGTTCCCCAGAAATCCCTCAACCCCCGGGATTTCTCCCCCCGGGATCCCAAGTAGCAGCGAGGATTTGGGATGCCAGGGGTCGCGTCGTCCGCTCTCCACACGCCCTCCCCTCCAGAGCATCCCCGGGGCGATGGCAGGAGCGGGGCCAGCCGGGGACACAGATCGATGGGCGGGATGCAGGGATGGAGCTGCCGGGATGCGGGTCCTCGGTGGCATTCCCCCGGGAAAAACAAAGCAACAAAAAAAACTGGGATAAACCCGACCTCGCCTGAGCCGATTAATTTGCCGGTTTGAGCCTCCCGGGCAAAGCCGGCGAATAATCTTCCCCTGGCAGCCGAGCATCCTTCTCCGGACCGTGGTACCCACCCGTATCCCCTTGCCTCTTCCCAGGGGGGTTGGGATGCTGGGGACACGGGGGTGGAGTATTTGGAATGTGGAATTTGGGATGAGATTGGACAGGGGTTCAGGAGAAGCAGCATCAGAGGGGGGACACTAGGATGCTGGGGAGGGATTGTGGGATGTCCCCTCCCTGCCAGATGCGGGGTTTGGTCCGAGGGTCCCACAAAACTGAGCTCAAGGGACTGTCTGGCCACTGGAGCCCCTTGAGGAGAGGTGGTGCTGCTGGGGTGGGGGATGGATTTTCAAGGAACACCATTGTCCTGCTTCCTCTGGAGCAGCTGGAAGCCTTTCCCGTGGTGGGGAAGGAGGAGAAATGCCCTCCTGGCTCAGCTTCCTGGTGATAACCTAGGATTGTTGGGTGTTCCCTCGGGAATGGGGAAGTTTTTTCTAACAACCGGTGCGGATTTGCTAGAAAAATGCCAGCTGGGCTTGAGTCATGTCCCGTGTTATTCCCTCTCCAGGTGTCTCCTCGGCGGTGCTAGAGGTACACGTGGGGACGAGCTCGGTCTTCTCCGTGGAGGGGCAGCAAGCGGTGCTGTCAGCCTGGTACACCAGCCGCTCCCAGAAGAAGCCCTACGTCACCTGGCTGTTGGATAAGGAAGATGCTGCCCCATTCCAAGTGAGTGGTGGGGAGGGGATGTGGGCAGGGCGTGCCCGTGGTGTCCATGCTGGGGGGGGGATGCTCATGGTGCTCATGATGAGGTGGTATCCATGATGGGGTGAGGCCCATCGTGAGGAGATGCACACCACGGAGTGGTGCTCATGATGCCAGGGGTACTCATGGTGCCCATGATGGGATGGTGCCCACAAGGGGAAGGTGCCCGTGGTACCTGAAATGGGGAGATGCCCATGATGGGAGGATGCTTACGGTGACCACCAGGGGGAGACGCTCACAATGGGAACATGTCTGTGGTACCTGCGATGGGGAGCTGCTTGTGGTGACCACAGTGGGGAGGTGACCACAATGGAGAGGTGCTCCTGATGGAGCAGTTGCTTGTGATGGAGCAGTTGCTCATGGTGCCCACGGTGGGGAGATGTCCATGATGGGGAATATTCCTAGTGCCCACAATGGGAAGAAGTCCATGGTTCCCATGATGTGGATGTTCAGGGCATGTGAGGATGGATGGTGATCATGTAGCAACCACTGCTCCACAAAATTTGGGATCTGGGGGCTTTCCTCTCCTGCAACACCATCCGGAGGTGACCAAGTGGGTGATTTCACCCATGTAGATCCTGACCTACCTGGACGGGGTGGTGAAGGTGGAGGAGACGGAGCTGAAGCCCCGCGTGGGGTTCCTCTACCCCGTCCTCACCCACAACATCTCCATCTTCATCAACGCCACGCGGGAGAACGACTCGGGCCAGTACATGTGCACTGTCAATGTGGTGGACGACGTCACCAGCACGGGCAAGAATGTCGGTGTCATCAACCTCACCGTCCTGGGTAAGGGCCTCTGCAGTCACCCCATCTCCCTTCAACCCCTCCATGACGTCCCTCGGGACTAACGTGGGTACCCACAGTGCCCCCGGCCGTCCCCACCTGCCAGCTGCACGGTGACCCCGCCGTGGGAGCCAATGTCACCTTGAGCTGCACCTCCAAGAAGGGGAAGCCACCACCCATCTACCAGTGGCAGCGCACAACCCCAACCCCGCAGTTCTACTTCCCTCCTGTCCTGGGTAAGGTGGGACCTGGGGGATGATGATTTTTCCCCTTAACTCTGCCCAACGTGTTGGGGACTCAGGGAGGTGGCCGTGGGGCATCATCTGAATTTCTTATGGCCCTCAGACCAGGCCAAGGGCACCCTCAAGCTGAACAACCTTTCCATGGACATGTCGGGTCTCTACGTCTGCATGGCTGAGAACCGAGCGGGTTTGGTCGAGTGCAGCATCACCCTGGAGGTGCACTCAAGTGAGTACGTGTCCGTAGGGCTGGCGGGGGTGGGGGATGGACACGGTCCCCACGAAGTCCCCCTGGGGTCCGCGTGGGAATAAGGGTGTCTCTCTGGCAGCTAGCACCGAAGCCGTCATCGCTGGCGCCGTGCTGGGCTCCCTGGGTGCTCTTGCCACCGTCGTCATCTTTGCCCGGCGGGTCATCAGCTACCGGCGGAAGAAACGTGATGGCCAGGAAGAGGCAGCCAATGAGATCAAGTGAGACCGCCCCTCCCGTGAAGGAGGGTCACATTGTCATCTCTAGATTTCAGGGTTAATGGGGGAGGAGGAGTTTTCCATTTCTAGACAGCTATCGTTAGATTTCAGAGTTAATTGGAAGGGAGGAGGTTTCCATCTCTGGCTAGACATCATTAAGTTTCAGAGTTAACAGGGGTATTTTCCTCCTCTGTTTCCCTCTCTTTCCTTCTTGTTCCACCATTCTGGGGCCCAGAGCTCTGCCCAACCCTGGGGACCCCATTACTGGGGTTCCCCAGTGCCGATCTCTCCAACACCCTCCCCTCCTCTCGGCAGGGAAGATGCTGTGGCACCCAAAACGCCATCGTGGGCCCGGAACCCGGCCTCAGACACCCTCTCCAAAACCAGCACCTTGTCCTCCCTCGGCGGCACCCGGGAGAGACCCTACGGAGCCAAACCCCCTTCAGACACCACCTCTATCCTCACCGCCACCGGCAGCTACCGGGGACCCCCCCACCGTCCAGGGGGTCGCCCCCCACCCCCCAACCTCTCCCCTCCCACCATTAATGGGACCACCCGACGCCACCCAGATCCCACCGTCCCCAGTGCGGGTTTGGTGCCCCCCTCCAGTCTGGCACGAGCGGGTGCCGTCCCCGTCATGGTGCCAGCACAGAGCCGAGCGGGCTCCTTAGTCTGAGTGTCGCCCCCCAGCCCCCCCAAAAAAGGGGGTGCTTGTATCCACAACCCTCCCCCCTCCCCATTTTTGGGGTGTGTTTTTTTTTCATTTTTGTGTTTTTTTTTTTTTCTTTTTCAAAGACGCCTCGAGCAGCTGGACTCGTCCTGGGGATGTTTAATGGGGGTGGGGGCTCCCCAGGTCTTGGGGCGGGGGCCAAGTCTCCCTTTATAGAGAACACACCCCCAAAATAGCCCCAGCCCCACCCGGAGTGGGGGGGTCCTTTCTTTT
>JAOEGS010018989.1:0-18236 GCA_025447755.1 Corythornis vintsioides
GAACAACCCCAGCTCCTTCAGCCTGTCCCCATAGCAGAGCTGTTTCAGCCTCTGATCATCTTTGTGGCCTCCTCTGGCCCTGCTCCATCAGCTCCACGTCTCTCCTGTGCTGAGGGCTCCAGAACTAGATGCAATACTCCAGGTGAGGTCTGACCAGAGCAGAGCATCACCTGCATGCTTCCCTCTCCCTCACCTTTGAGCGATGGACCTCACCGTCGTCATCCTCCCCACCGACCCCCAGGATCTTGCGAGTCTTCAGCCTGCTCACCAGGTCGGTCTGGCTGTGCTTCTTCATCAGTGGTGGGGGCTGCTTGGCTGCCATGCTGGTCACCTCAACCACCCAGCCCTTGGCAGCGAGGTGGTGGAAAGGATAGAGAGCTCAGCTGTCACATGAAATTGCCACGTTGTTGGGGAAAAGAAAAATCTACTTCAAAAAAACACCAAAAAAACACCAAACCAGCAGCAACCAGTGTCACAAAATGTTCCTGTTAGGCCAGCAGATGGGTCCTCATCATCTCAGGGCTGGGAGCCCTGGCAGTGGGGCAGGCCCCGGCTATGGGCAGCTCATCAGGGTGGTCCTGCCATCACTGGGATCTGCTGAAGAGGAAAGGAAACAAAAAAAATAATCAATCAGAGCTGCGTGGCTTTAGCACAGGCATTTGACCTACAAACCACAGTCTGGCTCATCCCAGCATGAGGCAATGCCTCTGTTTTCTTAGGGGAATTAAATGCTTCCCAGGCTGGGGTAATTAAAGTCACTAAGTGAAGTTTTGCCTTTTGTCCTTTCCCTGTGCCTTCCCTTGAGGAGATGGTGCTTTCTGGGAAATGAAAGACAACAGCAACTAGAAACTGTGCTGTTTGGGTTAAGAAGAAGACAGAGATCATTGTCAGAAGCTACAGTGGGAAACCTCCGCCTTGGCATGGTGGTATGAAGGTGCCAAGAGCCCCGTGAAATCACTCTGCAATCAGAAACTCCTGGGAAAACCTCCATTTCAGAACATGTTTTCCTCCAATCAATCTTCATTTCATCTTGGCTCAGCAGAACACAAGCACGTCCCACAGCTGCCCCAAGAGGGGGGAACTTAGACTTGTGTCTGAAGATCTCACGAGCCTCTGGGGAGTCGTGAAACTCAGGGCTGCTTGTTTTGGCACTGTGCACACAAGCCTTGTCCAGCTGCCTTGAGATGGATTTCCCTCTCACAGGAAAAACCCTTCCTTGTGGTTGTTCACATAAGAGTTTCTTTAGGGTTGCAAGGGAGGGTTGGTTTGGTGCTGGTTTGGGGTTTTTTTGCATTTATTCCACTAACCCCTTCCCTGGAAAGGCAGCACAGAGCCAGCAATCGGGGTCTGGAAACATTTCAGAAGTGGGACAATGGAAAATAAACTGCCCAGAAGGAAGGTGGAAACTGGATGCTCATTCCCACACTCCAGCACAAGGCAAGAAGCTCAAAAAGTAGCTGCCAGCATAAAAGTTTGGAGGAGGGATCATGCCTGGAGTTTGCTGACTCAAATTGCCACGACGCAGAGATTCAAATCTAGATAATCTTCACACAAAACCCACCCCTAAGCTAGAGTGATGTGTCAAAAAGTTGGACCTCTTTTTCCATTTTTGCCAGTTTCAGAAATCCATTCTGCTCCAGACAGACCCACCTTCAGAAGGATGCCCAGTGGTCCCCCCACCAGAACTGTGCTGCTCAAACCATTCTATGATTCTGTTCTGTGATTCATGCTGTATTTCTGCAACGATCCCAAACCCATGGCAACTGAACCAGCTCCCTGCCTGGATTTGTATCCAGACCAGAGCAACCTGGCCTAGTTGAGAGATTGAATGAGCTGATCTCTAAAGTCTCTTCCAGCCTAAGCCATTCTATGATGATTGCATGATCACTAACCTCATCTCCCATGCCAGCTGCAGCACACAGCTTTGCACACCCTGGGCTAGCAACACATCTTAAAACAGCAATAGAATCATTTGCTTCCTGATTGTTTTGGGTTTGGTTTTTTTTTTTATATATATAGGAGGAATATACTGTGACTCGTGCCTGGGATGAGGGGTGTATGTTCTCCACCCTACAAGAGAGAAACTCTCCCAGAGCAGT
Source organism: Corythornis vintsioides (assembly GCA_025447755.1). Taxonomy (NCBI): domain Eukaryota; kingdom Metazoa; phylum Chordata; class Aves; order Coraciiformes; family Alcedinidae; genus Corythornis; species Corythornis vintsioides. Next base: position 2,100 of record JAOEGS010018989.1, read on the forward strand.
TTCTGCAGGTCAGGAAGCTGCAGAGATCTGCAGGCAATGAAACTTGATCGAGCCAAAAATAACCTGATGCTCAAGGCAGTAAAAACAATTAGCAGTCAGACACCACAGCAGCACCCTGGGGATGCTTCCCCTGCTCAGTCTGGCACCTTCTGCACACTCAAGCAACAGGGATGCTTCAGATGTCTCACCTGTAGCAAACCAGGCTCATTGGACTCCCTTCCCAGGGAGCATAGGGATGCTGTGGGCTCCCTAGGAAAGGCCTATAAATCTAGACAGTAGATCTCCTGCACCTATACACAATGAGAACACAAAGCAGAAGTCCTATGTCAACAGACATCCTGACCCAGGCTGCCCAGGGTGGTCGTGGAGTCCTCATCCTGGAGGGATCTAAAAGCTGGGTAGATATGGTGTTGATGGACATGGTTTAGTGGTGCCCTGGCCCTGCTGGGGTAATGATGGGATTCAATGATCTAAAAGATCTCTTCCAACCTTAACAATTCTATGATTTTATCACTGAGTCCATCCCCTCCATAACCCTCCTCCTTCCCACTGTGGAGAATAAAAAACCTCAAAAGCCATCCTCACTCTCCCTGGTGGCTCAGGCAGCCACATCCGAGCATCAGCCAGTACCCCCAGTCCCTCACCTTCAACCTGGATGGCTACCACTGAGCATTTGAGTTTCCCAGGGAGCTGGGAAGATGGAGAGAGAAGGAAGATGTATAGGGAGCTGGTGATGGTTTTCTTTAAGGGCATTAAAAGAGAAGAATTCCTCTCTGATTTCCCAGCTGCCTTAGACAGGTGTTTGTGGGAGACTGTCACAGAAGTTTTGCATGCCATCTGTCCTGCAGATGATGTCTACAGGGAAACACTAGAAGGAAAAATAAAACCCACACACCCACACCAATTAGAAAACCAGCAAACCTGAGTAAATCAACCCTTGCTACCAGAAAACAGCAGCTTGAAAAGGCCAGGAGAGTCCTGCAGCCCAACAGGGTAAGAAAGGCTGGTTTTAGAGAAAATCTGATGCAATTTGGTATGTCCTCACACTTGATGAATGACACAGGCTCAGAGAATGGTTTGGGTTGGAAGAGACCTTAAAGATCATCGAGTTCCAATCTGCTGTCATGGGCAAGGACACCTCCCAATACACCAGGTTGCTCAAAGCCCCATCTAACCTGGTCTTGAACACATCCAGTGATGGAAAAACTCTCTGGGAAGTCACCCCAGGACCAGGAAGAAGTCCAGACACATGTTGCATACCTATGGTGATCATGAATACTGGATCATCACAGGAAAATGAAGCTTCTTGACACTCAATCTTCCCCCAGTTTTCTTTCTGTACCCCCTCATTCCTGACAATTTCCACTCACAAACCCTCCAGGAAGCTGATGCCCTTTATTCCCAACAACCTTCCAGCTCTGTCTCTTTTGAAAGGAAATGAAGAGAATTTACAATCTGGGAAATTTGGTCCCCTCAGCCACACACGAACACAACATCCCTCTGTATTTCATCACTGAGATGGTGATTATAAAGCCATCTCTTGATGAATTCTCCCCCCAAGAGAAGATGAGCTACATCTCCACAAGACTATTTCTTTATCTGAGGCCCAGTAACATACAAAGCACATCGTTTGTAAAATTGCAGTAGTTGCTAACAGCATCTCTACAACTATGAAATGATGAAATGAGTAAGGCTATGCCACCCTGGTCCTCCAAAGGCAGCTTCCCAACCTGTTTCATAGATGGATTTATAGTCACAGCCTGACAACAGCTACTGCAGGACACCCCAGCACCATCAGATTGGTTTTCCTTCCATTTTTGTAGGAAACAAAGGGCTCCTCTGCTCCCACAGTCTGGATGGGGCCAGATGTGCAGTCTAAGCACGCACAAAGCAGGGGGAAAAGGGCAGAGGAATAAATTTGCATTAAGCAGGGAGGTTGCTTTTTGCTCTAGACAGGACATTTTCTCAAGTCCTGAGCACACTGTGCTCACTGCACTCAGGTCTCTCATTGTGGAAGCAACAGAATTTGCTTCTACAACAGAGAAGTCCAGTAAAAAATGTGAAATGGTCCCAGTGATGATCCATCACCAGCCGAGTTGTCACCAACCCCATGTTACAGAGCACTTCCCATATCAAATGGTCACAGATACATCCTGCACGAGTATATTATTTATATAAATCAGTATAACTTACAAATAACAGCAAGTTAGATATTAATAAATCAAGTTTCTCTTCTTTTCCTATAAATACAGACATAAAGGATAGGGTTTTATTTGTGTGGCCTTGTTTTAGGTCCTGCTAGCACAGCAACAACCTCTGGAGACTGGAGAGCAAAGATGCTTGTGGCTGCCAGACCAGATGAGTATTTTGGCATTCACCTCTACTTTAGTCTCTGGGGAGAGAGGAGCTCCAGGAGCAGTTTGTTCCGGACTCCCTGCTTCAAGATTAACCATGTATTGTGCCAGACATGGAGCCCACCTTCCATCTCTCTGCAGGACCCAGACTGGCACCCTGTACACTGCTTGGACCCACCACTGCACCTTGGGAGCTCATCCTCATTTTCTCTTAACAACCTGCTAAGATGAAGCCCTGCTTGTATGCACAAAATTAAAAGTCCAAGTGGATCACCCCCTCCTGCCTCTTTAGGCTGGAAATAAGCACAAACATGCACAAGGGCTCATGTCTGTGCTGGGCAAGACATGATGATGCTGAGCAAGTGGCCTCCCAACAAAAAACAACATACTTTGACTACTTGGTAGCCTATCCTCAAGTGGCAAAAATCTCCTTCTAACACCTTAGTGGTTTCTATAGCAACAGGTTAATGCTAAAAATGTGAGATGCAAAATTCCCCACATTGGGCAAACAGGAGCTAGGAGGACAGATTTAGAGGAGAGAAACTTCTCAAGAGCTGCTGACACAGCTTTGCTAACTCACAAGTCCATGGCAACCACCTTGTAAAAAATTCCAGCAACTGGCTTACGGGTCAACAGGTGATGCAGAGGGACCTGTTTGCAAAGCACCAGCCTGCAGCACCCCCAGAATCTCAGGATGCCCACAGAACAAGGAGAAATCAGCAGCACTGCTCTCTTCTGAAACAAAGCACTTGGCAGCAAATCCAGCTGCTTTCATTGCTTGTTTGGGTTTTTTTTTTCCAGTGCTGCTGCCCCTCTATCTATCCAGACCAGGATATTTAACCTCTAAGATCTCAGTTTTCCCAGCTGCACATGAAAAGCAAACCTTCTACCCATGTTCTGTGGTTTTCACTCTGGAGATAAAGAGCATTTCAATGATAACTACCCATGCAGTTATCATAGATACAAACTATATTTCAATTACATTTCAAAGATAACTACCCATGCAGTTACCTGATACAAACCTGACTTTGCTTTTATTTGCTGCTAAGTCAGGGGAAAAGCCTCCCCCCACATGCAGGTGTGTGTGTACACAGGCATGTTTGCTTATGCATGAGCTGTCAACCCCCAAGTTATGATGCACAGCTCAACCAGGCTCTTTGAATTCCCCCACTGTGAAGTGCTTGACATTTAATCTCAAACCTTCCTTTTGGATTTCATAACGTGCATTATCAGCAACGGGCATTCAGTGCACAAGTGCCCTTTAGAAAGCTTTCATCAGAAATAAATAATAATAATAAAAAAGGAAATAATGGAAAGGAGATTGAAAAAGACAATGCCTCTGATGGGCAAGGGGTTCTCTGGCTGCCACAGAGGCCAGTGGATGGGTACTGTGAGGATCACACACACTGAGACCGTCCATCCCCACTGCAGAATAAAAGCATTTCACAGCTGGAGAGTGAGAAGCTTGGAAGTGTAGAATGTAACATGAATCTATAGTTCTCCTCAGTTCCCTCTTGCCAGCTCCCTGGGAAACAGGCAGGGTGAGCTGTACCCCAGAGGTGCCAATTTTAGCCCAGGATGCATCACCTCCTCCAATCTGTTTTCTCATACAGGAGAGAGCCCTTCTCACAGGAGGAGCCTAGACCACAGGAGGAGCCTAGAAGATGAGTGATACAGGGTTTTGATTGCTTTTATACAGCTGGGCAGGACAATTTCTTGATTCCTGCAGGTAAATTTTTGCTCCCCAATCCTGGGCAAGCACTGAATTGCATCTCACAGCACAACAAGTCACACTTTGGGATTCCCAACAAGATAGACACCAGCCTGCAAGGAAAGGGATTCCCTTCACTTCTGCTCCACACTGCTTATGAGTGGTAGCTAAAGAGTATTCACATCAGCCTAAGGAACTAAAGCAAGATTTCTCATCCTTATATCAGAGAGAAGACAAAAGGGTGGACAAAGACATGGACACCAACATGAGGCATCAAAAGCCTTTGCACAGCTGAGAAAAACAGAGAGATACCAGGGTCAAGGAGCTCTCTTCCCATCTCACCTGGTGCACACAAGCCTTAGGAAAGGGAGGATAAAGATACTACTGATTAGTCCTCCTTGCCAAATTAGACACCAACTCCCTAAATTTGTTTGACTCCTGTAGCCAGGGAGGGAGAGGCAGCAGGGATGCCTGGGAAGCCAAGTGTTGGTGGTATCAGCACTGGCAAATCAGGATCTCCAGTTTGCATATAGCATATAGCACAGCCTCCTGTTTAGGAGAGCAAGCTCAGGACACCAAACTGTCAGATTTTGGTCAACCCCTTTCCCATTTCCCTACCTGTGAGGTCATTTCCATGCAGGCTGGGCTCTTCTTTGCAAGCACTGAGGAAAGGCACTTGGTTTGAACAGTGGTGTGGAGCAGAGAATGAACTGGCAGAAGGAGATCAGCTGAAGTGCTTTATTATTCCTCCAACCACCAACTTTCAATCCATGCTGCTTCTCCAGAGGTTTAAGCAGTGAACATTGTCACAGCTGGAGGAAGAGACTTGTTGACTGGCTGACATGGAGCAGCTGGGTTTTGGCCAGCAGACAAGGCAAGAACATGTTCACATGCCCCAGTGAGCAAACAGTTGCACCAGGCAGGGTAATGAAGGACAAGGGTTGGGGGATGCACCTGCTGTCCTGAAGCACATCAGATCTGTGCCCAGCACTCCCAGAGATTCCACTGGCAATGCTGATGTCAAAAGCTGCTACATTTTATTCTCACTTGCCATGAAAACAACCTGGGAATCCACAGACAGATGGTCTAAATTCTTCCATCTTGTTCAGTGTAGCCTTTGACTCCTGGCAGATTTCCACTACTGCTTGCTGCAAAGCAAAAGTTTGGGTGCTCTGTGTTGGCATTAAGTAGCTCTATAGCATTTTTTTTTCTTCCTAAGCCATAAAGAAAATTTTGGTGAAAAGCCAACACTGCTCAGCTCCTCTGGACTCAGTATTGTGGTTTTTGAGATTCCCTCTCCTCTCTGAGACAGCTCGTGTTTCTCTCTCCTTGGAACACACTGAGCATCTGCCCTCCATGATGCTATAACTAAAATTAAGCGTCCAACAGAAAGCTTCAGTGAGACTTAATAGAATGGATCTTGAAAATGCTTTGTTTTCTAAGAATAAAGCCTGTTATACTGGGAGTCCTTTACCAATGGCAATAGAGACCCCCATTTCCCAAACACACTCCTTCCTTAAGGCTCTGTACAGCACAGGAGAGCACCTGAACCCAGGTGGTGCCCAAACTATCTCCCATGGATCTCCCACAGCTTTGCAGCAACACTGTCCAGGGAACCAGCAAGGCTGGCTGCCATGAAGAGGAAGATAGTGAGGCAGCCAGGACAGCTGAATTCAAGTCACCTTCTTGGTTGCCATAAGGGAGATGGGGTAGGAAGCACAGTGTGCACGTGATGACCTCCTTGGGAGGTTGCCTGCTCTTTGTCACAGCCATCTGCACCCACAGCTCTGAGCAGAGAAAGAGACAGTAGAGCCCAACAATGGCTGGAGGGATTTGAGGGCTCAGCAGTGGGACTCCAGAATTAACCTCTAGTCAGATGGAAAAGCTTCTCAAGCCTTCCCATCTCCATGAACAACTGGACACCAGAGGTTTACCCATTACTCCTCAAGTGCCCCACTATAAAAAGGGCACTTCAGCTGCCCAGGCAGGTCAATGAATGAATGAGTGTACACAGGCAAAAACCACCACCTGAGTCACCCTCCTGAAGCCTTGGGGGTTTTCTCTGTAGGTCTCTGGTTCAGCTGCTGCCACAGCCCCAAACTGTTTCCTTTCTCAACCCCATCAGGAGATGGTAAAAATAAGAGGGCTGCAAGTCTTTGGGTGCTGCTCTGCCTGTGCCTGCCTTCCCCTCACCCCTCTGGGCCAGCCAGCTGATGTACTGCTGCCTGATCTTAATAAGAAAAGGAGGGATTTATCTGCCTTCTGCCACAGCAGACAGCTGCAAAGGGGACTACATGCTAATCTCCCAATAATTCACAGAATCCCTTCAAACAAAGAATCAGATTGCTAGTAGCTAGTGTTATCTGACAGTTCCATGCACCCATCTCCTGCGACACCAGCTCGTAGTGTTGATCCTTCCCCAGGAGACCAGACCATTGAATCCCTCTTTGATCTATTTCCAACTCCTTTTCTCCCTGTGCTCTCTTCTGTGCCTTCAACTTCAATTATCTTAATCCAAATCCTGAAAAAAAAAAAAAATTATAGCAAGCCCTGCAGCAAGGGAGCCAGGAACCAATTTCTATGCTCAGGCTTCTGATTCTGGTCCCATGAGTTCAAAAAGGGAGAGTGTGGTTCGTGGCTTCCAGCATCAGCAGGAGCCTCTAACCAGCAGCACCAAACCCAGCTGCAATCCTTTTGACCATTTTCCCATTTTTGGGGCCAGATGTCACCCCCCTCCTCCCCAAAACCACAGGGGTGGTCAGCACAAATCCACTTTAGAGCTTTCTTCCAGACTCTGCCTCTTTGGACACCCCATTGGGTCCCTGACTTTGCCCCAGAAGATGAGCTGGGTTCAAACAAGATCTGGTATAGATGAGTCAGATACAGCCTAGGTGAGGATTTCCCCATTAAAACCACTGCAAACATGCTCAATAAATTCCTGTTTTGCATACACAGAGGGACAGAAAGACATCTACAGATTTACTTCACCCTCCTCTCAAGGTGAGGGTGAAAAATACACCCATGTTGTGAAACCCAGAGGGGAAGTTCAGTGCTGGGAGACAGGGCTATGGGGCCAGCATGGGCTCCTGCACAGTGGGTTTTCTTGCACTGACCCTGCACATCTCCAAGCCTCATTTTCTCCATCTGTCACCTGAGGCAGCCACAGATGATCATGGAAACACTCTGAAATCTATTAACCCTTGCAGATGGCAAAGAGCTTCACTAACCGAAGAAACCCAGGAAGACCAAAGAGTCATTTATCACTTCCCTTTGTGTCTGAACCATCAAAAAGCCTTTGGTTACAGCTGGATTTGTCTTTCTGAACATTCTTTAGCAATGAGAGCAATGGATCTTCAGGCATGGAGTGAACTTGTGCTAGCCTGCCATCCCCAGGACATATTTCCTCTCTTTTCCAGGGGAAGGCAGGATGGGATGTGAACAGGGAACACCACCTGGTCACCTCTCAAGTGTTGCTTTTCCTGCTCTGGAGAAAGTCCCAATGTATTTGGGGGCCAATATTGGGTCTTTTCTTCCCAAGACTTGTTTTCACATTCCTACATCAAAAAACCAGAAAACCCAGAGATCTACTTTCTATAAATAATGTCCCAACAGTGCCAAGGTCACCAAGCTGTTCCAACTGGCACCAGGCCAGAAGCAGAACAGAAACGATCCCAACATCTCTCTGGCACACATGTGCTTTTTTTCTTCCTGGACCAGGAGAAGGCTGGAAACTACAAACATAGCACTAGGAGGGCAGACACCTCCACTTCACAGTCCTGTTGGTCTCCTCTCCCTTTTGCTAGTTCAGAAGAGCCCCCTGGGTCCACATGCAGCTTCCTGGGAAGTCCTGTGGCATGGCAGAGCATCCTGCCTAAAGCCAAGGGAGATCCTGTCTATGTTGGAACAGCTATTAGTAGTTTTCATAAGAAATCTGAGGCATTACCAAACACACAGGAAGAAACAGATCAGGATGCAAAACAGCTCAAAGTGATGCTTGTAGCCAGCACGTGGAATGATCCCTCCCAGTCCCATGCACTCCTGTTAAACACTTTGACCTTCAGAGAACAAGTGAACACCAGCTGCAGATGCACCCTGGGCATTTTGCACGCTTCAGCACTCAATGCTCATTGAGAACAATAGAAAAAACATCTCTCTTTGGATCAGGCCCCAGCTTCCCAGCAGCTCAAACAGGCAGAAAAATCTCAGGGCTGAGAGTCACTGTAGTTTGTGTTCCCACAATGGCCACCCCCAATCAAGTCTCCAGAGATGCTGCCCATTACCTCCCTACAGTAAATCCTCACTACAGGTATTCAAGCTGAAGGGATACATTTCCCTCAAGACTCTACAGCAGACAATCTTTCCAGCCTCTCATTTTGGACACCTATCCAGGGAAAAGCTCCCTTGACTTTGTTCCATGCAGCAGACAAAGACCAAACCCACACCGACGCCATTTGAAAGCAACCGAGTCTCACTTTTCCCGGCCACCATCTGTAGCTGGCCCCTCTCTGAGGGGGACACCACGGGGTTCCCCAGCATCCCTCACAAACCCCTGGGCACACCACGGGGGATATTTGTGCCACGCAGCTGAGATGCAGTCAGTTGAGGCAACTTTAGTCCCAGCCTCCGGGTCTTGTTTATTCTTGGGTTTCGCCAAAAGCTTTCTAAGCAAACTTCCTCCCAGGAGGGACTCCCCTGCCTGAAGCATAAACTACTATTTATTTGTTTAACCAACAGTTTCCTCATCCACAGGCCCCTAACATCACAATTCAGCTGACTCTGCCATACTGTTGATAGAGTTACTGATGCCAAATCCAGCAAAGCCAGTGATCTTGCACAGTCTGTAGTTTGTCATGGCTCAGCTATACTGGTGGTAGAGCTAATGTCAACAAAGCTTTGGTTGCTGCTGGCATTTCTCACTCCCAACCTCTGGCAGACAGAGGACATGGATTTAATGGTAGCCCTTCTATCACTTGCAGATCAGGCTTTGCTGACAGCTGCAAGAGGGGCAGAGATATTCCTCAGGTAAGGGAAAGGCTCAGAGGAGTGCTAGTGTAGGGCAAGGAGCTGACACTAGCCAAGGTGTTGCTGCCTTATTCCTCAGACTGGTCTACTCATCAGTTGGATCTGCACTCACCTGGAAAGATCTAAGAGCTGCTGCTGCTCCAGATAGAGCAGAGCACTTCAGCTGGGACAGGAGGCCCTGCAAATGACACGGACAGCTCAGTGTGCAGGGTTGCCCAGACAGGAATGCAGGGCCCACCGAGAGCTGGCTCACCTCAGCTGGCTCACCTCACCAATTCCCTCCACAAAGGCAGGGACTCTGTCCCATCTCCTGTCCTCAGCTCCCTCCTGCATCACACCTCTCTCATGCTGTCCCTCTCCTGCCAATCGCCCAGCACCACACCATCCTCCATGGACCAAGACTAAGCTCCGGGATTGCATGCCACAGGACCACAGCCTTTCCAGCCTCCTTTGTCCCAACCCCAGGCATGTCCCAGCCCACACAGCAGTCAGGATACAGCCTCCCCTTTCAGGCACCCATCTGGGAACTCTGGTCCTCCTGTGACTCTTCCCGAGCAAGCAGGGAACGATGGACACTCCCAGGAAAGAAGCAACATAGGACCCCGACCTTTGTGCGGTGGTACAGCCAGGAGAAAGCCCTCACTGCAGGCATCACTTCGGCACGGCTCCCGTCACCCCTGTGCCTCGGGGTAACCCACCCTTCTCCCACCGGCATGCAAACGCTCCACCATCACCACCTCCTCCATCCATCCATCCCACCCGGGAGACACAAAGGCAGAATGGAGTCCATCCCACCGCAGGACAGGAGTTGCTCCCATCCATCCATCCATCCATCCATCCATCCATCCATCCATCCATCCATCTCCCCCTGTCCGAGCGGACTCCCGGGAGCTGGGGCCGGGCGGCCGCTACCCACAGCGGGCTCCCTCCTCGGGACTGGCGGCCACGGGAAGCTCGGAATCATCCCCCCCTAACATCCACCCCGACCCCGCCCGACCCGGCTCCCCCGGAGCTGATCCCGCGGCACCGCGGAGACGCACCCAGCACTCACCCGCCCTAAGCCAAGTCCCGGCGGCGACCGCAGCGGGGAGGTGGGATCCCGACGGCTCGGGGCGGCTGCCCCATGGGGCAGAGCAACCCAGGGAGGCAATCAGCGGTGAGAGACGGTGACTCTGGGTGTGCGGGCGGCCGCAGACGGCCAGACTGAGCCCGGCCTCCCCCTTGGCACCGCCTTTACCAGGCGCGCCCGCCCCGCCCCAGCACGGGCGGGACCCGCCGCCGCTGCCGCCATAGCCCGACGGGGCGGTCCCGGCGCTGGCATCATCGCTCCGGTGGCTCCTTGCCTGGCTATGTTGCTGCGTGGGTCGCCCGCTGTGGGTTTCATGCAGGAGTTGATGTGTGGGTTACACGCTGGCCACGCGTGAGCGCGGCTGAGGGCATGGGAACAAAGAGCAGCCTCCCCGGGGGGGCTGGGTCCCACTAGGGTGGGACCGATTTATTTATTATTAATAATAAATGAGTAACCGGGAGCGGCAAAAGGCTACTCACCTGTCCCTGGAGGGTGACACTGCTCCAGTTTAGAGGTTTAGGGGGGAACCAGGAGAAGGGCGATGTGCTGGAGGGTGAGCAAAAACAGACAAGGTACAGTGAGAACTTTGGAACTTAACTTTGACCCCATGACAAGCCCTAACAGTTGACTGCATCCTGGGAGGTCCTCTGTGGTGAGGTCATTGCAAACACAAGAGCATCCTTTTAGAAACTGAAGTTCATTTACTGAGAACTGGGCTGAAATCTCTCATTTCACAAAGGCCAAGCCACAAATCTGACATTTCAATAGCTGTTTTTTACTGCATAACAGGAGAAAAATAATAATAAAAAAAAGCTGAAGGTTTTATATTTCTTACTAAAATTCAAAATCCTCAACCAAAGGCAGTCCTGACTTGGAACTAGGGAAACATTTCACTTTGATAAAGTTCAAAATTTTCAGTGTCATTGTGCCAGAACAAGTATAAGAGATGAAATATTATTATATGTACTCCATCTGGGCTTTGTGGCATTGATATGTAACGTAAGACAAAAGTATACAGAGCAAAATGAGAAGGCAAAGCTGAAACAATTATGTTTTACATTATTGAGATGAAGTAACTATGATATTGTCAAACAAGGGAAGTCAAAATGTGTCATGCTGGCTTTTTCAAAGAGAAATTTGCATCTGAGAAGCCCTGTGGAAAGCGTTTCAAAGCAGGAAGGAGCAGAGACTTCTCTGAGGGTCACGTCTGGGTATGAGTACTTGAGGTCAGTTTTCAGAAGTGATTCAAACATTTGTGTCACTCTATGTCACAAGAAGCTCCAGGGTTATTTCTGGCATAAAGGTGCTTTTGAAAACATTACCCTTGGACAAAGTTTGAATTCATAAACGAGAGCCGGGTCTTTTGCAGCAGCTGTTTTATGGGAGCCTGCCCAGATCTCCCACCTCCCACCCCACTGCCTATGCCTGGTGGCTTGGGGCTGATGATGTCACATTGTGTTGTACTGCAGGGCTGAGGGAATCAAATGGTTTGGACTCATCAGATCTCTGTGCCCTGGGAGCTTCCACTTTGTCATTTTTGTCAGGCAGTGGAGAAAGGAGGATGAAAATTAAACTCCTGGGCCTGGTGGAAGAGCAGGATGGAGGTGTTGCAAACAAGGGCAGGGAGAAGGGGAGCAGGGTTGTTCTCACGCAGAGCTTCACACTTGAATGAAAGAGAAAAATGAGAAGAAAAATCTGTGAACTGTCCCTAAGGAAAGTTCCGTCCTTGGGGCAGTCTGTGGAGAGCAGGGGGGGACTTGCAGAGAGCAGGACACAGAGGGATGGGGGCTAGGATTGCTACTCATGGGGGGAACCTCATTCTGCCCCCAAGGTGGGACTGGAAGGTGATACCAATGATAGGGACACTGTCTTGGCCAGTAACAAGACCCAAGGTGCTGTAACAGCAACAAAGCCTTTTTGTCTGGAAGGGGAACATGGAGATCTGGTGAGGGGTCTGTGTCCCTCTTTCAAGGGCTCTGCATAGTCAGATGGACAGACATTGTTGGGGAAAAAATAGCTGTTGGAAAATCGTGTTTTCTGATTCTGCGACTGAGACCTAGAAAGAGGAAAAAGTAGGTTCCAGAGGGGCATGAATTATTTTCTCTTCTTTCAAGGAAATTTTTGTTTTCAGGTCAAGGCATTTTGATTCAGGGCATGCAAAACACTGCATTTCAGTCTCTGTCCTTTAAATAATTTTGTGCATACCCAATTAAGCAGAAAAATTAAGTGCCATTGGAATAAAAACTTGTAAAGCAACCTCTTTGAATTTTACCTGAAGCAGTGTAAGGCACACTCAGTGTTGTTGCTGGAAAGGCACAAAAAATGAAAGTCAATGTGAGAAGGAGAAGGAACCTCTCACTCCCTGCTGGGTTGCCCCCCTTGTTTTCAATTTTCTGCAATGCTTTTTCACTGTTACCTTGTTGCTGCTTTTCCCTCTCACCCCAGCAGCCCTGAGCCTCCTTAAGCATCACAGAGTGTTCTCTTTTCAGTCATTTTCTGCTCTGTAGCCCTTACTGTCTTGTTACTCCCGTTGCATGTTGAGATACTTGCTGACTTCAATTCTCACCCTTTAGGTTGTCATCTTCTCACACTTAGAAATATTTCCTGGTGTTGCCTTTGAAAGACACTGAGGAAAACAGTGGTACATACACAAGGTGTAGAACCAGAGGAGGCAATGAGACAGTGTAGCCCAGACTCCTCTCTCCATCACTGCTGCTAGAATTTCATCCAGTTAGAGCTGTACTGAGTATGACAACCAATGCTCCTCCTTGGCTGTAGTACACATCCCAAAAAGCAGTGCTGAGCTGATGTGGTGCTGAGGGACAAGGTTTAGGGGTGCCCTGCAGTGCTGGGTTGTACTCGATGAACTTAAAAGTCTTTTCCAAGTGCTTCTTGGCTCCAAATCACCCCAGGGTGATGCTGACTGAGGAAGAGGCTGAGTGCTTCTTGCAAGCACAGGAGGGGGACCTGCTCTAACCATGATCCCCAGGGAGGCAAACTCCCATGGCAGGATTTCCCCACTGCGACCTTAAATGACTGTGCACAGTGCTTGTTCTCTGTGGGCACAACATGGCTTTGGAATTAATTTATGCAGGATGCACAGCCATCCGAATTTAAACGGCGTACTACAGATTACATTTAACATCAAAGAGCAACTGCAAACCTTTCTTGGCATATATAGGCCACCTAGTTTAACATTTCAAGCTAGCTCTGTAATTAACTGCTTCAGCCCCTGGGCAAAGCCAGGCAGTTGCCAACAGCTGGAAGGCTCCAGAAGGGCAAGAAGAGCATCACCTGCAGGGCTCTTTGCCACTGTGGTGCTTCCAGAGCTCCAGGCCAACTCCTGGCAACCTTCAAAATACAACCACGAAGGTGAGTATTCAAAGCAGGACCCCAGCTGGAGCTGGGGTTAGTGGTTTGCTGCAGGTGTAGCTTCCCTGGTCCACAGCTGGGCCCTTCTCTTGTTTCATAGGCTGTGATCTCCAACATGCAGGGCTGGTGCTGAGCATCTACCTTGTCTGCTCATCTTGAAAGCTCAAATTCAGGGATTTCTGCTGGTGCTGCTGAAGGTGCTCAGCCAGCCCTTCACAAAAAAGAGCTGTGACCTGCTGCCCACAGCCAGATGTTGGGATTTGCAGTCTCCCACACCTCTGCTTCGCACCAGGCTGAGATGGGGTATGGTCTCTCCCTCTTTCCTTGATGACTGGGAGGGACCAACACTATGGCAGCTCAACTTGTAGCCGAAGTGTGTGCAGAGCACAGGGTGATCACCAAAATAAGCGTGGGCAAATGGTATGAGCTCAGTGTAAACAAGGGAAAGCAGAAAAGAGGTGCAAAGTGTTTACCCAGATCTGCCCTGGTGAGCAGGGATGACACCATAGTCTTCAACCCTTGGTTGATTGGATTGGCATTGGATCTGATCCCCACACCAAAAGGGTTCTTGCTCACTGCATGCTAGCTGTATAAATATAGCACTTGGCACCTTTACATGTGTGCTTGTAATGCCATTAATGCCTTTGCCAAATCCCACATTTTCCAGTGTGCTGAGTTCTGCTCTCCGTGTATTTTGCCAATCTACTAAGAATGTTTTCAGTCCCACTAGGGTAAATAAAAACCTTCCTGCATCTGGCCTTTTTTGTGTCTCTGGGCACTCAGACAGCTGTCCTGGTGATGAAAGTGGGGCCAGTTCCCAGGGTCCAGCCTCCTCTCAGGGAGCAAGGAGAAACAGCAGCAATTATCAGAAGCATGGCTGAAGGGAAACAGACCCCTTAAAAGCAGGGTTCAAAATCAGGGCTAGGTTGGGGGAGAAGCAGCTTTGAAGGAAGGAACAAGACTTAACACTGCCAGGAAGCACCTGGCAGGTTCTTCATGTCTAAGTGACACAGATGTTGTCTTGTCCCAGCCCATTCTTGCATCCCCAGCTGCAGGGACATGCAGACACCTCCCAAACAGCACTTTTAAACAAGTAAGTGAAACCATCATCCCTCAGAGCTCTGGACCAAAACCATAGTTCCCCTCTGTGGCAAGAGCCAGTTCAATGCCTATGAACCACTCCTAGCCTTGACTTAGTGCAGACCTGGCCTGAGTTTTAAACACTGGACCTCTAATTCCTCACATAAAAAGCCAGGAGAAGTTAAATACCACACCAGCTGGCAGCAGGACTGTGGAAAACAGCTTTCTTCTCAGACCTGTGGGGTGGTTATATATGACAGGGTCCAGGCAGAGTGAGGCCCCCAGCTTTGCACACTTTCCAGTGTGTCCCTGTGACCAGAGGTGCCTTCAACTCATCTCTCATCTCTAATGCCCACCTTTCCCAGAGGCAAACTGACCTCTGCTTTCCAGTAAAATGACAATGATATTTTTCCAAAGAAGGGTCAAATAGAATTTCTCTGGGATGCTGTGAGGTCAGTAAGGCCAGGTAGCCAAGGAGACAAATGACATAAAATTGGGCGGGGGGGGGAAGCATTATCAGGGAGATAAGAGCTTGCTTAATGGGAAATACTGGGGATTGATTGGAGGAAGTGCAATTAGCAGCCCAGAGCTGCTGTGTGGGAAGGACTTAGGGGAAAGAGTAAGATGTTCATCCTTTCAACCCAGGCTCACTTATCACAAGTGCAAGTCCCAGCTTGTGTTTGTGAGTGGATCTACTAAGGCTACACACTCCCCACCGTGCTGACAAATCACACAAGGGTCCTTAAGCCCCTTGCAAGGTTCACCCATATCCTTTTAACCCTTATATTGTCTGAGGTGATTTTCTGAGAGTTACTTTGGCTCGTGCATTAGTCCAGAGCTCTGTTTGATTAGATAAATCCATTTCCTTTATTGCAGTAAGGCTCTCACCACAGTCTGGCCTCACACTCCCATATGCAGCAGAAATTGTTTGAGCAAGTAAGCCAAACATCTTCCCTTAGCACAACCCCATGCCTGTGTTATCCTTACTAATCAACAGAGGTTTTCACCATGCTTTCTAGGGAACAACATGTCTACCTGTGTCCAACCAGCACGTCAACATGTAACCAACCAAAGCCTGCACCCTGATGGGATGGCACTGACTTTCTGCAGTGAGTTGAGCACCAGGCTGCAGGCTCATACCCAAACCTGAGCAGGGCAGGGTTAGCAATAATTGTGCAAACTGCTCATCCACTTAATTAATGATGAATTAGTGCCAGAAAGTGGGGATTTGGAGGCAGGAGCCCTGTAACAGAACTAACACTGAGGCTGCTACTCAGGGCAAGTCCTGTGATGTTCCTGCTCTCACCAAAGGGTGTTTTGAGGAGAATCCAAGTGCATATAGAAGGTGTGGAAGGACACATGACACTCCCAGGACTTGACATTCATAGAATCATAGAATATTTAAGGCTGGAAGGGACCTCCAAAGGGCATCTAGTGCAGCCCCCCTGCAGGGAGCAGGGACACCCTCAACTACACCAGGCTGCTCAGAGCCTTGGCCAACCTCACCTGGAATAGCTCCAGGGATGGGG
>JAOEGS010018990.1:9044-42282 GCA_025447755.1 Corythornis vintsioides
ACGGCGCGCGCGGCCCGGCATTTTTGGCGGGAGGCGGCGGGAGGAGGGGGGGGGGCGGGCGGCGGGGGCTTGGCTGGGGCGGGGGGGGGTGGGGGAGTCTGCCGCTTCCCGCTCGGCCGGCCGGGAGGAAGGCCCGGCGCCGACCGCCTCCCGCTTTGCTTTCCCCCGTGCGGTGCTTTCGGCTCCTCGTCGGCGGGGCCGCCGGGCTCATGGCGGGCGCTGGAGGCTGCGCGCGCGAAAAGAAAAAAAAACAACCTAGAAAAAACCCAAAAAACGCAAAGCGAAGAAGAGTCGGAGCGGTTCCGAGGGGGGCTGAAGGCGACGGTAACACTGATGGCTGCGGGGCAGGGCCGGGCGGCCCGGCGTGTGCGGCGCAGTCGGCGAGCGGCCCTGCCACGGGCGCGTGGTTCGCGTGCCCTTGTGCGGGGAGACGGAACCCGCACCGGGCCCGGCAGCCTCGTTCCGCCCGCGCAGGGAAACTCCAGCAGCCGCTGGGAAATGGAGTCGTTCTTTCGGCAGAGCCGCCGTCCCCGGGGCTTCATCGGCAGCTGGGATCAGTTCTGGCTTTCCGAGAGTTGGTCCCATTGTTCAGCCGGGCGGGTGCGGATTGCGCCTCAGGGAAACATCGTGTCGCGAAACTTTTTGTGTTTCCCGCTCCTGATGCGCGTTGCCCCTCAGGTTTAAGGGTGTAAAGATAATATTTTTATTCTTTTTTTTTTATGTTGTTGCTGTTTGTATTTTCGTTTCGAGCTTTTTTATTTTTTTAACCCAGATGCTGTATGTTTCAAAGATTGTAGTGCGCTTTTTGTTTTTGTTTTTGTTTTTTTTTTCTTACTAGATTGCAGTTCTAGAAGATAGACACCCGGGAGATTTTGCCTTTCGCCATGGCTCAGTTTGGAGGACAGAAGAATCCCCCTTGGGCTACTCAGTTTACAGCCACTGCAGTATCTCAGCCAGGTCAGTTGACATGTCACTTAATGTTTGAACCCTGACATCTAGTAGATTTGGAGTTGGATATGCAGTTGAGTGGCACCACACTAATTAACTTACTTAAATTCCATTGAAATGGGGAGTTTTTCCCACAATAGAGACATCAAAGATCTTTGCTTAACGCTAGCTGTTGGGTTTTGTTGTTTGGGGTGTTTTTTGTAAGGGATGGTAAGTCAAGTCCCAGGTGAACTTTTCTTGATTCTCTTGGTCAGTAAACAAGATATTAAGTTACTCATATCTAAAGGTGTGTAAATCAAATTGCCTTTCATAGAGTTGCATTGCTCTAGATTAAATAATATCAGCTCTAATAAGGCATTACAGACTTTGAGTGCTGCCAGGATTTAATTTCCTGGGCATCTGAAATCAATGTTTACTGAGTGTTTTGCCTTTACTGATATTGTGAATGTACTTGACATAGTGAAGTTGGCTGCTTGGATGGGGATTGGGTATATTTTCTTTTTAAAATTTATTTATGTGGCTTCTTTTTTCTTGTGTTTGATTTGTTTGTGTTTATTCTTTTGTTGGTTTTTTTAATGCCAATGTAGACCTCAGGGATCCCTCTAACCCAAGTTATCACTCTGATAATCGTAGAGGGTTTCCTTTGGTTTAGCTGAAAGTCTTCTTTACTTGCAGGCTACTGTATTTCCAACCTTAAGTGGCTAGGCTTTTCATCCTTTGTAGCATAAAAGGTGTTGAGGTCAGGCAAGAATGTGAAGCTTGCTGCATGCTGAGGCTTGGTGCTTCCATTGCCAGTTCTGGGCTACCTTTCTGTACTTCTTGAATAAAAAAGTTTCTGAAGTATTGCAGTTCATTGTGTGATGTCAGAAGGGTTCAAGACAGCTGTGGTGCTTTGAGGAGTCAGGTTGTCAGAGTGTGAGCACAGGCAGTACCCTCACTGAAACAGTTTTCTGAAGAGCTGTGTGGATTGTGCAGTTGTCCTTGGCATCTTGCTGTAGCTTGAGGTGAAGTTGAATGACGTATCTCCTTTGACTTGGAGCTTAGCAAAGGTTGGGATTGCCTACCACACGTTGGAGGAGGTGCATGTCTGGAGGCAGAAAGAACAAGTCTTTCTCCTGACTCAGTTTTATTTCCAAAAATGATCCTCCATCTCCAGTTTTTTACTTGGGGCACTGGTCCAATCCAAGTAGACATCCCTGGGGAGCTGCTGCTCCCTCACAGTGCATTTCACCATGCTGGGTCCCACTGTGCCTTTCCTCTATGCCCATTTAGTGCCAATCTCTGAACTGGTGCTGTACCTGAGCAGCTGCCTAAAAGCTGTTCCTATGAATAGCTCACAGTTCCCTCATCCAAATGGCAGCACTCTCCTGCTGGTAGACATTGCTGGACAGCTGGCAAGGGGAGCACAGGAGACACAAACGTTGCTGTTGGTTCTCCTGAGTGACTGACTGGGTGATACCTTGGGGTGATGAAAGGATGACAACATCTGGGCTGGAGTCTTCTCCATGTTGGCTGATGTGACAGCATGTGCATCAAAATTCCTGGTGGCAGACCAAGGGCTGGCCCTGTTGTGTTTTGGAGGGAAAGCTGCAATAAAAGCTGCTGAAGGGGAGGAGCTGGCAGCCATCTTAGACCTCCCTGAGCTGGGACCAGAAGGGGGCCTTGGTGAAGAGGTGGATGGAGGAAGGGCACTAGATGCACACACCAGCTTCTTACCCATTCTCATTCCTGTAACTGCCTTTGAAGAGTGCCCAGAGCCCTTCATAGGGTGCTGCTTTAAACCAACACATCTGCACACACGCCAGGGAGAGAGATGTGTCACATACTTAGAAGATGTTTCCTTAATCTTAAAGGATCTCTGGAATTTAGAAGTGGCAAGAGGACTACTGAATCCTGTCTTTGTGTTTGCTACAGTGGAAATTTCTGTTGCCTAGAAAGATGCTTGTGCTGTATCCTGGGACTCCAGTTTCTATCCAGACCCTTTCAGTGTTTGGTGTGAGCTGTTCAGACTGCATTTGAAGGGTGGCCTCTCCCTCACTGTACTTACTGAGATACCAATCCAGAGAAGCTATTGTTTGTCACTGCAGTTGCTGGTTGCCAATAAAAATAACACAGCAGTCAGATGCCAATTCCACACTCAGTCTGCAATTCTTTCTCTGGCTCTTGGTTGACTCTGTGATTTTTATTTATTTATTTTTCCAAATAAACCCAACTAGTAATGCAAATATAGTTGCCTGTTTAATCAGAGCCTGTTTGACTGAGTTGAGCATATAGATGAAAGGTAGTCAAATTACACTCCTGGAATACTTAGGGGCAAATCAGTAGGAGCACAATACATCTTTGAAAAACTTGTTACTACAGGTATTATCCTTTGAGGGTACTTGGTGGTCTTTTGTCTTTGCCTTGTGCTAGTTAGTAAGTTGATCTGCAGTGTTGTAGATGACATGATACCCAGTGAATATTAAATACTGATAAATTGACAGTAGAGGTGGCAAAACGTCTATTTATTTATTTATTCTTCCCCATAATGGGCAAAATAGGATAAGAGTCTTGGAGTGAGCTGAGAATTGTTGGAGATAATTACAGGTTATCCTGTCAGAGGAGTTGTCACAGTGGAAACTGAATAGCAGAGTACCCCCAAGTTTTGGATTTGGGAGCAATCATGTTAATTTGTGGGATATCCTTGGTACACAAAGTAGAAGAGAACCTGTGAAACTTGCTTGGTGACACTTTTCAAGTCATCCCCTGTGTTGGAACAACATTAGAATGGAGTATAAGCTGAATGACAATAGCTCGTGCAGTCACACTGTCAAAGGTAATGGCATGAAGGGAATTTCTGCACTAAGAGAAATTGCTGCTCAGCACAGGGAAATAAAAAGAGAAAGATTAATTCATTGGTTGGTTGCCTTGATTTGAGTCAGCAAAGGAATGAAGCCAAGAAAAGTTAAAGTTGTCCCAGGATGCAGCAGCAAAGTATTTTTGTTAGATTTCAAGGTCTAAGGTGTGTTATGTGAGGCATTGGTGAGGTTCCAGAGAAGTGTGCTTGGGTGTAGCCACAGATTTGGCTTGCTTGGCTTCTAAAGAAACCTGAGTGTTGGAATTTTCCAGGGGGAAAATTAATGTAATACTGAAAATACTGTGATTTTGCTGTACTATAGAATGCCTGATTTCACTATTAGTTCTGGAATACTCACATGATCATTGATACAGATCATTATGATGGTGATTATTTTCACTGTTACCAATTTCTTCCACGTTTCATTCTGAAATGGTAAGTCAATCAGTGCCATCTGAAGATTGTATTCCACTAGAAAGCACAGCGTGGTAAAGAAGGTTCCCTTACAACCTGTTGTGTTGGTTACAGCATTTTTGTGTTTTCAGTGGTGATGATCACCAGCTGCAGCCAGTCTCTTGCTGCATCACCATGGCAGGGGTGGATCAATAATGTGGTGTGGAGCACAGACTCTGTGGGAAAAACACTGTAAATCTGTTCTGCATTTCTCTTGGCTCTTGAATGGCTCTGGGAGAGCAAGGAACCCTGTTCCACTTGAGTGTCCTTAGTTCTGAAGGTGGCTCACTGACCTGCTTTTGCTGGCAGTACGTTTCCCTGCTGAGTTGCTTTTTGGTTTTATTTAAACATGTGGATAGACTGATAGCTTGATGAAGTGATATTTGATCATGCAGCTGCAGATAACTGTTCTAATTACTCCAGCCAAAGAGGGAGAGGGGCTTTCCAGATACATTTGCAGTTCTACACACAAATTTGCATTCTGCCAGGCTCTTTGTCCCTCAAGTTCTGTCTGTAAGGCTTGAGCACACGTAGCGAAGTATCACATGCATAAGAAGCGTAGCATGTGGATTGCTGCTCCTCATTAAAAACTGACATGACAGTAAAATAAACTAATCTTTCCTTCCAGGCAGTTGGAGCCTGGGCAGCATTCTTAGTGGGAGCTGCAGAGAGCTCAGCTTGGTCCCTTTATACATGGGGACTGATTAAACTCCCTGTCATTATAAGGCTGTTCCGTCTCTACCAGCCCCCACATGTACAAAATCCAGCTCAGTCAGAGACAAAGACAGTACTGAGTCAAGTGAAGCCTTGTGTGTTTTCAGAGGACGTGTTTTATAAGCATCTGTGTCATAGCTGCTGTGACAGTGAAGATTTCTCTTGCCCTCAGATGGAATGAAATGTATTTAGAGAGCAGAGTAACAGTCTTTATCCAGCTCATCCAAAACCTGAAATACAGTCAAGAAAGAATACAGCATGTGTGTTGGGTGGGCACAGATGGGATGACAGCTACTAAGAGCTGTAAAATCATCAAGTGAAGAAAATCAAGTGGTATTTGCTGTTCCATTCCTGAATGAGTTCAGAAGATAAGCTTGTGAGGGGTGATCCTTTATCTTGAATTTTGGAATCGGATTAATCTGTTTTGTGAGCTTGACTTGGGAGCGAAGCATCCCATACTGGGTGCAGGTAACTGGCAGAACCTTGGGTGCCTCAAGTTGCTCTTGGTGCTTATTGTGCATGTTGTCTTTTCAGCTGCCCTCGGTGTACAGCAGCCGTCGCTGCTGGGAGCCTCTCCTACAATCTACACCCAGCAGACAGCCTTGGCAGCAGCAGGCCTGACTACACAGACCCCAACCAACTATCAGCTCACCCAGACAGCTGCTTTACAGCAGCAAGCTGCAGCTGCAGCAGCTGCGTTACAGCAGGTAAAGAAAAGGCAGCACTCACTGTTGCTTGCATGGACTTCCAACAGTATAAAACAGTGGCTTTGGAAAGCTAAAGTATGCAGGAGAAAAGCAGAATGGGAAATGGTGAACACTGCAGTATAAACCTGTTCAGAGAGCAGAGGGGTTTTAGGTTTACAGTTACCATTAGTTGTATAAATCTGTGACAATGGGGATTTTGGCTGTGGAAAAACTTCTGGGAAAAGGAGTTTTTGCTGCACCTAAACTGAGAATCACAAGTTCCAGGTATCTTACATCACTGTATGTATCCTTAATAGCATTTTGCATTATTTCATACTATGCCCTAGATACTGTCTTGTTAGGCTTAAGAAAGATTGCTAACTTCAGCTAGAAAGAGTATATCAGAGTTCACTGTACAGGCCAAGAATATTTGTTATGAAATAATACATTGATGCTGTTAGTTAATGTTTTGTCTTAGAATTGCTAAGTATGAATAGTTTGTCTGGAACTTCCTTAGGATATAACTTGTATTTGGTATTATTGGGATAATAATACTTCCTGTTTATGAGATATTTTGCTTTTATCTGTTTCAGCAATACTCACAACCTCAGCAGACTCTCTATAGTGTACAGCAACAGGTTTGTCTGATTCTTACTGTGTACATCCCAAATAACTGTACAAATGTTGATTGTGTGTCTTGTAGGATTTGTCTCCAAAATCATCCTTGTATGGGAAGTTGTTAAAGCAACTGAAGTAATATTTTTCTGTAGCGAGAGAGAGACATTGAGGTTCATAAACTTGGAGAGATGTATCCAAAATGGAAGCCTGCCTACATTCATACAAAAAGGAAATATAAAAATACATCCTAGTCCATGTGTACACAATTCCTGCTAAACTTTGCTCTAAACAGGGCTGTGTATTTTAACTGCTTGAAAGATGCTGTCTGAAAAAAAGTTCCCTTTTACTTTTTCTAATGATATTTGCACTTAACAGTATCTTGAAAAAGAATAAAAGGACATGGAAATGACAGGCCTAAGCTTCTCAAGTTGCCAAAACTTTTGTTACAAAAGCCCCAGCATTTCTGCTTACTGAATAAACCTGGATTATACAACCTTAAAATTAACCACATGAGCACAATTTTATGCATTTGAAAACTGCTGAAAGTACCAACCCCCCCAAAGACTATTAACTGACTCAGATTAAGCAACCACTCTTACTTGTAAAGAGGAGGTAAAACTGTACAATTTCCTTAAGCATATAAAATTAATTTATAACTTTATTTATTTTAAGTTGCAGCAACCTCAGCAGACCCTTTTAACTCAGGTTAGTTTGGTTTTATTGTTTGGTCTTCATCCCCAAACACAGATAATGCAAGACTGCAAATTTGTGTCATCTTGGGTAGTTTAATCTGTAAAAAGAACTAATACGAATGGACGTCTTATTGGTTCAGGTTTATTTTATCCAGATGTTAAAATGTGTAGCTTTGGTATCAGAAATTAATAGGAACCACTTTTCCTTAATCTAGAAGGGAATATATGTGTTGTTTACATCATAATTTTTTGTTATTGTTTGAACTTGAAGAATTTAGTTAATTTGCAAATAGTAACAAACTGGGCAAATCTCTTTTGAAAAGGAATTTAACTTCCTATGCTAACAATATAGTAGTATGTGTATAGAGAGGCTTAAAAAGACTCTTGATGAGCTTGACAGGCTTAAAACATGCAACCATTTAACACACTGCTTTAGTTCTGTTTTCATTAACCTTGCAAACATGCTTTAAAAAGAAAAGGTAAAAATAGATTCCTGAATTTCATTATCTTACAGTGTTGTACTTTTGTAAGAAGGCAAGCAGGTGAATTTTTGAGTTAGGGAAGGGTTCATATTATCCTTAACCTTTACTGACTTCTAACACTACAGTTGGCGTATAAATGGAGAATAATCTCCAAGTGTGTATTCTTAGCAAAGTTAGGAACTTTTCTTCAGGCCCACTGTACAGGTCACCTGTAAACCATAACAACAGTCTTTGTATTTTGAAGAAGCTTACTTTTTTAAAAAAAGCATAAACAAAGCCAGTGTTCATTCCAAGTAGAAAAAAGAGTAATGTTAAAAAAAAATAAAAAACCACAACAACAAAAATTAAAAAACCCCACCCTCCAAAAACCCTCAAACTAACAAAACCCACCTTTTGAGAACCTCTGTTCAGAATCATTTCTTCAGACACCTCTTAAACTCCTGTCTAGAGAAAGGAACTGTTCCTTGTAGGTATGTCAGCTGGTTGTAACATGTATAACTGGCTTTATTTTGCTTACAGCCAGCTGTTGCACTACCTACCAGTCTTAGCCTGTCTACTCCTCAGCCAGCAGCCCAGATCACAGTCTCTTACCCAGCACCCCGCTCAAGCCAGCAGCAAACCCAGCCCCAAAAGCAGCGTGTCTTCACTGGGGTGGTTACTAAACTGCATGATACCTTTGGTTTCGTGGATGAAGATGTCTTCTTTCAGCTTAGGTAAGATCTCAGTACTTGCCTGCAGGTGTACTCTGTGATACCCTCACTGAATAAAAAGCTTAGATTATTGCATTCTGATTCCGTGACTGCACAGATAATTCCTGCTCCTAGTATGGTTTTTCTGTCAGGTCTGAAAGTCAGGTCATCAGACAAGTTAATAGACACTTGATCTGACTTCTTAGTGAAATTTTGAGCAAGAGCCAAAGCTGGGAGACTGAGAAAGTATTAAGTTCCTTCTAATGTGTAATTGCAGAATTTGTGGGTGATTAAATGCATATAACTTACTATCTTAACTCAGTACTGTTTAGGGAGGTTCTGCTTTTGGGCCAAAGGCAGGAATTAAATTCTTGTGCATACTCCAGATACTACTTACACTGAATTTTATTTTTTTTTTAGTGAACTTTGTCTGCTTTCTCACAACTTAAAATGTAACTTGCACATGTCAAACTAGCTAATTAAGACTTACAATGTGTTTTCTGTAATGTCTGTAGTGCTGTTAAAGGGAAGACACCTCAGGTGGGTGACAGAGTTTTGGTAGAAGCCACTTACAACCCTAATATGCCATTCAAATGGAATGCACAAAGGATCCAGACATTGCCAAATCAGGTATGTGGGGTTACCCAGCTTAATTAGTACTGACTGCTGGTGATTTAAGCTCACTCACCATTCCATGTTTCCTCTGCTGCTAGAACCAGACACAAGCTCAGCCGTTACTGAAGACACCCCCAGTTCTCCAGCCCATTGCACAGCAGTCGGCGTTCAGCGTTCAGGCACAGCCACAGCCACAGTCCCTGCTGCAGGCACAGATCTCAGCAGCTTCCATCACACCTTTGCTTCAGACACAGCCTCAGCCCTTGCTGCAGCAGCCACAGCAGAAAGGTGCTCCTTTAGAGTTTTGTTACAGTTCTTCAGGTGCTTGCTGTGTGATGGCAGTGCGTTTTTGGTAGTCAGGAGACTGAAGTAGTAGTTGAAATAATATGGAAAGGACCTTTTAGAATTTTCAGTTTGAATATGTGTCTTCCTTCCTGCAGTTGTATGCAAGGCACATTGCCTGCAGTAGCTCAAGAATGCCCTCGTTAGTGAAATCCCCACGGATTCCTTGTTCATCATCAGAAAGCAAATTCAGCACAAGTGTTATTCTGAGACTTGCAGAACCAAGTTGGGGAGTTGAAAGAATGGCAGTGTAGTTCTTCAGCATCTTCTGAAGTGTTGAATGAAATGAGGTTTCACTCAGTTGCATTGCTAAAACTATTTATATGTTTGTGTGTTATTTATTTCAATTAGCCAAGTTGGCATTAGAGATGGGAAATCTAAAACAAAAGGTGGTTCTGGGGTCACTTGAACTTTGACTGAAGAATCAGAAATAGGATTGATAATAAGATAAAGTTAAGACTTGCTTTTCCTGTGATAAGACAAGGGGAGAAGACCTTAAGCTATCAGTTCTGCTTTGGATAATTACTACTGTCTAATTAGTCATATTTGTTCACTGGTCTTTAGTAATGTTTGTTCTGCTTTGAATCAGCTGGTTAAATGTCGAGACATCAAAAGTGTGTGCTGAGGGATTGATGCAGTGGTATAATCAATTGCTTTAAGAATAATTTTTTAGGAAGCTAATTGTTGTTACCTATGGATAGCCTCAAAACTTTTTAAGTTTCAGGTTTTCTTTAGTATATCTATCTTAAACCAAATTACTGCTCCAAGAAAAGGCTTAGCTGTTTACTCTGATAGCTTCTATGTGCTTAGATTATATTAGCTTCCATCCTAAGAAGATGCTTTTAAACTGTTTACTTATTGTAAATTCACTTTTTATCAGTGTAGAAAAGCAGAGGTCTTTGAGTTTCTCGCATTGGATGTCGCTAATAAATTTATTAATTGAACTAGTGTTGTTAGTTTAGAAAAAGTACACAAGTGAAACAGCTATAAAGCACCAGTGTTTATAAATTGTGGTGAGTTGTCCCCTATTATTTATTGATCATGTAAATTTTTATTTCAGGTGGCTTGTTACAGCCCCCTGTTCGTCTGGTTTCACAGCCTCAGCCAGCTCGAAGATTAGACCCACCATCCAGATTTTCTGGGAGGAATGACAGAGGAGGAGACCCTATGCCAAACAGAAAAGATGACAGGAGGTATGTTGTAGAAAGCTGGACTATGATCTGTTCCGTCAACACCTGTCTTCAAACAGAGCTCCAGAGTGCCTGTGGTACACACTAGGGGCTTTACCTTTAGATACTGGTCAAGAGTTCTTGTCTGGCTGAAATGGAGTTGCATAGTCAGCCTCTCTTGTGAAGAGACGCTATACTGGAAGAAACTGAGGAACTTCCCTCCTTTTTGGCACTCATCTCTGACAGGTCTAGCTGCTGTTGTGCTAGAAAGCCTTTTGTGTGCTCAGCACGTGAAAATCCTTGTGTCTTGTTGGTGTTTTTGAAGCCGTGAGCGGGAGCGCGAGAGGCGCAGGTCCCGGGAGAGGTCCCCGCAGAGGAAACGCTCCAGAGAGAGGTCCCCGCGGCGGGAGAGGGAGCGTTCCCCCCGCCGGCCGCGCCGCGTCGTGCCCCGCTACACCGTCCAGTTCTCCAAGTTCTCCCTGGACTGGTATGTTGATGGTGCCAGGTGTGGATGGGGGGGGCCAGACGACAGTGAGCCGTGTCAACATACATGGGTTCAGGGAGGGTTACGTGATCTTAGCTTTAAAGAGGTGTCAAATCGGGCTGAAAACCTGGTGTGGGAAATTCTTTCTGGGTTCTTTGTTATTTCCCAGTGCTACTGCAAAATCCCTTTATATTCATGTCTAAATATTGCCCTATATGTTGACACCTTAATCAGAAGTGTTTAGCAGTTAACTTGTTTTTAAACTCCACAATGCTCTTACATAACATTTAAAGAGCAAATATAGACTTATATATAATGAAATATCCAACAGTTGTCTTTCCAATTAATATACCTCTTAATTATGTGCCATTTCGAACTGTTTCAGCCGTAGCTGTGACATGATGGAGCTGAGGAGGCGGTACCAGAACCTCTATATCCCCAGCGATTTCTTTGATGCTCAGTTCACATGGGTGGATGCTTTTCCTATGTCTAGACCATTTCAACTGGGAAACTACTGTAATTTCTACGTAATGCATAGAGAAGTAGATCCTATAGATAAAAACGCTGCTGTCCTTGATCCACCCGATGCTGACCATCTGTACAGTGCAAAGGTTTGTACAGGTTTCCAGTATTATTATGACTGTTCTTTGAGATTTTTTTTACCAGTACGGTGAAACAGTGAGTAGAACTGAACTGAAAATAGACCAATTAAAGCAAAATTCAGGTTTTTTTTAACTCTTCGGTGAAGGGCTAGCTTGAAGAATCATGTCAAATTCTGTTTTTCTGTTACTAGAGCTGTCCTAGATCTTGTTTTCACTGAGGTCTCCTCCATTCTCTGCACCCAGTTGCACTGATCTAATTACAGGAAAGAAGCCAGCTCCTGCAGGAGCTCTGAATGTATTTCTTGAGCAGTTCATTATGAATAGTTAATGGAACTCTTTTATTCCCCTTCAAGGGTCCTTTCTGTGCAGTTTAGTGATATTTTCTTGCTTCTTTCAGATTAATCTCAATATTATTGTACTCAAAGTAGATTGAGCATATTGGGATTATCTGAATGTCAAAAATGCTACATCAAGGTTTATCATGATATATAAAAGACCCCAGTGTCAAAACATCTTCCTAAATCTTGTTCCATTTGAAAGAACTTTGAAAGCTTATTTTTTTTGTGACAGGATCACATGTTGCATCTGTATGGCACGGAGGGAAATAGGTCCTTGGCAGATATTTCAATACTCAGTTCTACAATTTTATTTTACCTTTGCTTGCTCTGAAATTTTATTGAATTTTTTTTATATGACATTGAGGGAAAAGTACTGGTACGTATGTGTTTGCAAGTTGTGGTCATTGTTTACTGGTCATAGTGGGAGACCTTCACAAGACTGATCTTGCACAACAGGTGATGTTGATGGCTAGTCCTAGTATGGAAGATCTCTATCACAAGTCATGTGCTCTGGCTGAAGATCCCCAAGAACTTCGTGATGGATTTCAGCATCCTGCTAGACTTGTAAAGGTAAATATGCTTCAATGCCAGACACTTCTGGCAGTAAAGGTTGGTTACAGAGCTTGAAAATATTTGTTGATAAGAGAGGAGCTTGTAGGCAGCTAAATGATGGTTTCGTTTTTTCCTCTGAAGAGACCTCATATGTCAGCTCTTTTTCCAGTTTGTAGGAGCTTTGTCTTCACTGATTTTGTATTTACTGCTTTGTTGAATTTGGTTAAACTCCAACAATGGATCATCTGAGAAACCCATATTAATTATAGGATTATTTTCTTAGCCTTTTTTGAAAGCACTTAAGACTTTTTCTAAAATGCTCTTGAGGTCTTGTCTTTGTAGCTTTGCTTTATTCCTTTTAAGCCAGGAATATCTTTATATGTGTATCAGAATTAAGACACCCTTTCAATTAGTATCTGTTTGTCTTTTGTGTTGGAAAGCTTTTAATTGCAAAGGAACAAGCTTATACCTGTAAAGAAACTTGACGGAAAGTCTTGCAAACAAGAATGAGTAATGATGTTTTAAACCTATTCCATTGCTGAAATTACCTGTGGAAAAAAAGTAACTGAACTCCTTCTTGACTGACTTTCACTTTCAGATTTCAAAATAATGTGACAGTTTACTTACGGATTTCAGTGTGTGTGCTGTGAAATATTTGTGCTTTGGGGAAATTACTTTGCCCCTAGCAGGGGAAGATTCAGGAGACTCTCTTTGTCTAGTTTTTAGTGGGTATGAAAGGCAAAGATGAAGCTATGGCTATTGGAGGACACTGGTCCCCATCACTGGATGGACCTGATCCAGAAAAGGACCCTTCCGTGCTGATAAAGACGGCTATTCGTTGTTGCAAGGCTCTTACAGGGATTGACTTAAGTGTGTGCACACAATGGTAAGTACTGTGCTGCAAAGCCAAGTACACTGTAGAAATACTTGTCTTTTACCAGGAGTAAAAAAACAAACAAAAAAAAAAGAAGCTGGAAGAACCTCTTTTTGTTTGTCAGCTGCTCTCGGTAGTGCAGGTAAACTGCTCAAAGGGTGCTCTGTTTTGCAATAACTCGATTGGTGCCAAGTGTGCGGAACACTGCATTCAAAAGTCATTAAATTCTGGGTTCACTGTGATGTGTTATGCTGTAATTTTTAATGAATGTGCATTGAAAATATTTTTCATTTTGTGCATAGCTGGAGAAGATCGTCAAGAGAACTTCATTTCATTGTTCTTGTGTTATAAATAAATAGCCGTTCGTTATATAGCCATATTTTCTCTTGAGCAGGTTTTGGCCTGTGTTAAGACTAACTGCAGTTTTACTAACTCCAGGAAAGTCCGTTGAATGCAAAATTTCAAGTGCTTCAACAACTTTAATTTGCACATTAAACCTGTGTGTGCTAAACAAGTTCTAGAAAAAACAGCGTTGTTGATTTTCCTCCTTTTCCATTGCGACACCTTTTTCCGAACGTGCCGAAAGAGAAAATATGGCTTCCATAATTTTTTTCTTTAGATAAACTTCAAGGTCTTGCAGCAAAGTTTCTTTACTTGATGTGCTACAAGTGATCTAGGCTCTTGAAAATGTATTGTAGAATTTTTTTTCCAACATGCTTCTTCCCTTGCAACAGGTACCGTTTTGCAGAGATTCGCTACCATCGCCCTGAGGAGACCCACAAGGGGCGTACAGTTCCAGCTCATGTGGAGACAGTGGTTTTATTTTTCCCGGATGTTTGGCATTGCCTTCCCACCCGCTCAGAGTGGGAAACCCTCTCCCGAGGATACAAGCAGCAGCTGGTGGAGAAGCTTCAGGGTGAACGCAAGGAGGCTGATGGAGAACAGGCACTGAACGCTAATCCCTTTTTCTATTTCTGCTTCTCACAGGCACAGGAACACAGGCACAAAATGCACACCACATGCTACACCACATACATACATAGGAAGAACATAACTGGTAACAATGACTGGTAAACCAGCTTTCAGCAGTGTAGTGGATGTTGGTTTTTACTTTTATTTCAGCTAGTTCACTAACTCTAAAGGTGTATGCTGACATTACAAATGGAATTAAATTGTGCTTACCACGCGCAGAACATTTTTTATCGTAGACGTAGTTGCTGGAATCTGGGACCAGTTGTTGAGTGAGATGCAGTTTATGAATAGTTGTCTTGAAACATTTTGCCATTTTCTGAAATTCCTAAATTCTCTCTTTTTGGCCAGTTCCAAATGCGATATTTGAAATTGAACAAACACTAGTCTGAAACATCTGAATTTCAGGCCATGTGGCTGATCACCATCTTGGAATAAGGGAAGGTCTTGACTGAACAAGGAGTAATTTTGGGGCTTAAAAATCTGGGGGAGGATCACACACTGTGTGGTTAATGGAGACCAGCAGTGTCTGTGTAACCCCGCTATTCTTTGTGGTGTTGCTTATCACCCTTTTGTGTTCCACAGATCTGGCTTGTATTGGCTGAGTGGCACTGTGATCATTGATAAAGTGGTAGAATGTGTGTGTGAACTTGTCTAAATAATAACTTTAGGAGAAGACTATCTGAAACAGTTGTGACCTTGCACAGATCAGCAACAGAATTAAAAAAAATAACTGAAATACCTTCAAGCTTTCCGAATGATAATTTCTGAATTTTATTTGCCAGGATGAAGAGGAAAAGGATGATGGGGAAGCTAAAGAGATCTCTACGCCTACGCACTGGTCTAAACTGGATCCGAAAACAATGAAGGTAGACAATGCTTTCCTTAGCATTTGAATCCATTGTATAATACAGCTCTAGATTCCCTTCACTGAGCAAAAGACTTGAGCAGTATTTTCCTTGCTGATTTAGTAGGTATTATATGTGGTAGCGCAGCGTGCAAGCGTGACTCCTGATGCTAAGAAGTGTGTACAGCTCATTGAAGGGTATCATGTATGATATGTTAACTGGAAAAAGGAAACTTCTGCAGTCATCTGGTCAGATCTGCTTGCATTAAAAAAATGGTGGTGTCTGAAATACTTTTAGTTTAAAAAGGCAATGATGATACAAAAACATGAGAAGATAAAAAAAGTTCATTCAAAATGAATAATAGTATGTAGTAATATACGTAATAGTAATAAACTACTTTAGTAAAATCCTTTCACTGCACCTAACTAACACAACTAACTGCAGTATGTTTTATGTATCAGTAAATAATAGTGGTTTTGAGTGCAGATTTTAAAAATACAGTTGACTTTTCATTTCTCTGCTTAACTTTTACTTCACTTTTGCTGCTCATCAAATGTTTTGCCCTGTTGCTGGCTGATGAGACTCACAGAGCTTTTCTTTCCCAGGTAAATGACCTTCGCAAAGAATTGGAAAGCCGAACCCTTAGCTCTAAAGGACTGAAATCTCAGCTGATAGCCCGACTGACAAAGCAGCTGAAAGTAGAGGAACAAAAAGAAGAGCAAAAGGAGCTAGAGAAGTCTGAGAAAGAAGAGGAAGAGGAGGAGGATAGGAAATCTGAAGATGACAAAGAGGTTGGCTTTTGGATATATTTGGTTTAAGCCGTCTTGAATATGCATAAATACATACAGGTTGTAGAGAGATATGTAAGCATAGAAAGGACAGGAATAAGCTTAGTTGTGTGGGGATTTTATAGTTCTCAGATGACTGTTCTGGGAACTGTTGTTGTAACTTGAGCTGCTGAATTGGAATGAAATCTTGGCAAGTTTGAATTTCTGTATATCAGCAATGTCAGCTGAAATGTGCAACTGCACTCAGGGTGTCTGAATTAATGCCAGACCTTAAATGTAAGGAAAAATAAATGTCAAACTGCAGAGAACACATATAGGTGAACACACTTAATAAGTTCTTAACTTCTTAGACCTATGTGAAAAGCAGCTATTTAGTTGTATTGGCTTTTAGTGGCATAGAAGCATTGGGGAGGTAGGTTCCAGTCTGTAATGACTCAAACAGTCCGGATTCTTCACATGGCTAATGGTTTGCTTAGGATTGCTTTCCCTTATTATGAAGTTTTAATTACTGCCTTTGGGTAAACCTCCTGTATATTGAAGTTTCTCAGTTTTGCAGTTGCTAGTTCCAGAACCAGTTTGTTTTGCTACATCGTGAGGATAAATAAGATCTATACATTAGGCCAAAGCTGAACCACAGAAAAGGGGCATAAATGTCTGGAGTATGTCTTGTGTGTTAGCTGCTTTTAAACCTGCCTTTTTGTGTGTTGCCTGCTAAATATCTGTGTAAACCTTGTGGAGGGACCAAAAGCCATGCAGTTGCTAATTCTGTGAGCTGCTGCCTTCTCCCACAGCTTGGGTGGGCTTCAGCAATCATGGTATTTCTTGTTACAGTTTAAAATTAGGGGAGTGTGCTTGCTGCTTCAGAAAGCAAAAGAGCTTCCATGGGTTTTGTTTTGTTTTGTTTTTCTGAATTCATAAGACTTTAATATTTCAGTCTTGGCAATCAGTAAGCTGCTTAGTGGTTTACCTTCTTTTAACCTTTTGTTGGATTTGCATCAATTGTATCTATAGAGATTGCATGTCCTTTAATCAAAAGAGTTGGGTAAATGTTAATTTGGTGATTGTTCAAGCTGTGCTGGATATCTGAGACAGACAGAAGGTGCTCATTGCTCTGTGTGACCAGCATGGCATGTCCTGCTTTGTGTCACTCAGGTTTCTGGCAGCATTAGCTGAATGGTGGCAGTGGGCACTGTGTGTGTCCTGGAAGTTCTAGTCTGTGACCTCTGTCTGTCTTTGCTGTGTGTCCAGCAGCTTAAGCTTTCCTTTCTTCAAATCAAAGTCCTAAAAACTGATATACAGACTGAAACTTAACTTTGGAATATGCCTTCTGTTGGTTGTTCCTTTGCCTCTTTAGGAAGAGGAAAGAAAACGCCAAGAAGAAATGGAACGCCAGCGTCGGGAGAGACGCTACATCCTGCCTGATGAGCCAGCAATCATCGTGCATCCCAACTGGGCAGCCAAGAGTGGCAAGTTTGACTGCAGCATTATGTCTCTTAGTGTTCTTCTGGACTACAGATTAGAAGATAATAAAGAACATTCCTTTGAGGTAATTTAACCGTGCTATTTGCAGTTAGTCATTCTTGGCTCTTTTTAATCCTGTGTGAGCTGGAGTATTCTTAAATTGTAAAACTTTTCGACAACATGTCAAAATAAAACTTCAGTTAGTTTCTTTGTGCACTCCCTAGAGAAAACTGTCCAGCTGGACAGTGGTTTAGGAGAGGCACTGTAGGGTATCCAGAAGAAATTCAATCAGAAATAGAATTACAAAGTTAGTCTAGGTCCTAAACTGCAGCAGGATGGGAACAAAGCACTTTAATGAAGTTGAGGTTTCCATATTCAAAGCAGAGAGTAAGAAATCTGACACTGCATGAAATCCTGACATGGTGAAAGCTGATCAATTAACACCTTGTAGATATTTAATTGTAATTTACACATTTTTTAATAGATATTTTTAAAGTATTTTTCAGTTCCTTTCCTCCTCCTTTATTTGCAGGTATCACTGTTTGCAGAACTGTTCAATGAAATGCTGCAGAGAGATTTTGGTGTCAGAATTTACAAAGCACTCATTTCTCTCCCAGAGAGGGAGGACAAAAAAGACAAAAAGAGCAAAAAAGATGAGAGAAAAGAAAAAAAAGAAGAAAAAGAAGATGAAACAGATGATCCAAAACCCAAGAGGAGAAAATCTGGAGATGATAAAGACAAGAAAGAAGATCGAGATGAAAAGAAGGTCTGCAGATAGCTCATATGAATTACTGCCTTATCTGACTCAATATTAAACTGTTTCTATTTGGATTTTACTTAATTGCTTTTGAAAACTCAGGTCTTGTAGTGTTAGTTAATTGAGCTGACTCAGTCTATTTAAATATGCTTCAGTCATATTCAATAAAAGAATTCACAGGTGTACTGGGGGTATTTTAATATTCAGGTCTATCACAAATGTTTGAGGTTTTTTTAAAGTGACTAAGTAAAATTGTGCAAAGTTTGAATTAATGGCAGTAAGGTTTTTCCTTGCCTGTTTTTTTTTTTATTTCTGGATAACTTTTGGGGACCTTTTGTTACAGAGGGAAGATAAAAAGAAAGAAGATTCTAAAGATGAAGAAGAAACTGAAGATGATAATAACCAAGAAGAATATGATCCGATGGAAGCTGAAGATGCTGAAGATGAAGATGAAGGTATCTTGAATTACTAATCTCATGGCTTTCTGCTCAGTAATTCTGAGCAGATCTATTTGAAATGTAAGCACCTTGATGCTAGGCATTGTGTGACCATAGTTGCTGTAAGTAGCTGTGGTACTCCAAGTAAGGCATGCATATAGAAGTGGTTTTATTTTTTCCAGAATGCAGACCACTCGCAACTCCCATTGAAGTCAGTAGGAGATGTGAGTATTCAGCACCTCTGAAAAGCCAGGCCACTTGCCAGTGCCTCACTGCCTCCTCCACAGCTCTGAAATGCCAGCCTGTTCTCATTAGCCCAGAGTTAATGTGAGGTGCTCTTCACACCCCATAAGGAGTCAGTTTCTGTTTGGCTGGAGTTGTGTTTGCCTGAAGAAATGGGGAAAGGGGACCTTTCTGTCTGCAGGGAGCAGCAGTAGCCCTCTTTCCCTGCTCAGAGATGGACTCAGGCATAAGACATGGTCTGTGCTTTATTTTGTTTGTGCTTCTTCAGGGTTTTTGTCCTTTTGAAGAGGCACAGGTTTGAAGTTGCTGCTGTACTGCAGTCTCAGCATTTTCTAACAGTTACATTTTTGGCAGAGTACTGCACCAGCCTTAAAAAAAAAATAAATTGTGTGCTAATCTGTGGATTCCGAAATAATTCTAATTTGGGCTTGTCTGTTCTGCACAAGTGCTGCTGCTTCCCATCATCTGTCCTTATGCTGTTCCCAGTCAAGAGTTGCTGGGAACAATCCAATAGGCCACAGAGGTGCAGGAGAAAGCTATTGGTCCTCAGAAAATTAGGCAAGTGGTGGGATAGGTAATTTTTTCTAAAGTTTTCCTTGCAAGGAATGAGAGCTTCAAGCTGAACTCAGCATGTGCATATAATGCACAAAGACTTGCACATAAGGTGCCAGCATCCACCCTTGCAGATGTCATATTCCTCTTTCTCTCCTGATTTTATATTTACTGTACTGTCTACCTTTAAACCACCTTGCAGTTTGTAGTTCACATCTAAGAAGTGGTGTGATCTCTGACTTCTTGGAGAATCTAAACCACAGATTCAGTAATACCTCAGACATAGCTGAATGCAGACTCTGCCAAGCCTCTTTAGGGAGAATTCTGGTGATTTCCTGCATACCACTTAAATAGATGGTAGAAGTCATTTTTGACCTAGTTAGCATTTGTTTCAGAGCTTCTATCTTGTCTACATGAAAGAAATACAGGGGGTGGAATATGACAAATAGCTGAGGTATAAATAAAAGAAAAACCAGAATTTACCACCACCCTCTTAAATTCCTTTTGTTGGTTGGGTTTTTTTCCACAGAAATATCTTAATTTCTCATATTCTGGGGCTTTCTGTGAACTTGAGAAATGAATATGTGTATTTTTAGGTAATGATTCTAGAATTATTTGATGTGGTATGTTTGATTTTCTTCTTGTTTTCCAGACCGAGAGGAAGAGGAACTGACCAAGCGGGAGGACCGACGAGAGGGAAATAGGCACTGCAAAGAGAGGCCATCCAAAGACAAAGTAATTGTAACACCTTTCCTGACTCTTCCACAGAACCTTTGCAGAGGTGTCCTCATTAGAGCTTAACTTTATTGTTATTACAAGACCTGTTTGTGTTTCTTGATTGCTGCAGTACTTCTGGACTGAAACATCAGGTGTATGTAGAAGTTGGGGAACTTGGGACAGCTTTGTTTAAGGTGCCACCTTAACCAAGTAATTACTGCCACTTAGATTTTAAAGTTCATTGGGTGAAAGCAGTTGGAGAAACTTCTGATGAGATGCTGCCTGTCTGAGAGGTGTGAGGACTAAAGCTGTATGTGTGCAGAAGAGGCAGCAGATGTGATTCTTTTATCCATTGCCTTCAACTGCTGTATCCTGACATCAGAAAAGCAGACACTTATCTTGATTGATAAACTGGGTTTTCAGTTGTGAGGCTTGGAATCAGTGCAGGAGGTTTTGCCATCTCCCTGCAGGAAGGTGAATGCTTTTAGTGTCAATGAGGCCAGTAACTTGCCTCTGCAGTTCAAATCAAGGAACAGTATCAGTTTCACTATTTTCTTGGTGGTGTTTTGTTTTGTTTGTTTTTGTACTCCTTCAAGAAAAAGTAGGAAGCTGTAGCAGTAGGAATAGTAGGAAAACACAGTCTGCAGAACTGCTGTAGCTGTGAGATCTGGGTGTCATTCATTATGTGCCTATGGGGATTTCACTTTGCAAACAGCTTTCTTTGTGCTCAGTAGGTAAAAGTGAACTTACTTGAATACCTTAATCACTGGATTGAATGTAGTGATGAAATGAACTTCAATGAACTGAAAAGTTCACTTTTTTTAGTAGCTGATGGACAAATGATACTTGAACTTCCTAATGATCCCCTAATGTATTTTTCTAGGAGAAAGACAAGACACAGATGGTCACTGTTAATAGGGATCTTCTGATGGCTTTTGTTTATTTTGATCAAAGTCACTGTGGATATCTTCTGGAGAAGGACATGGAGGAGATTCTGTACACTCTTGGACTACACCTGTCACGTGCTCAGGTTTTGTATAGTAGTGTGCAATATATATGCCAATATTAGAGGAATGCTCTAAGTGGGGGAATACACCTTTGGCTTCTAAAGGCTGTTTGCATACCTGATCCCTGACTTTTATGTAGCCACTTGATCTTTACATCCCAAGACCCTTTTTCAAAAGACCCAATTAGTATTTCATTGTAAATATCATTTGTAGCTCTTACTGTGCCCCTATTGTATATGTAATTTTAGTCTCAAAGTTGTATTTTTTTGAACCCTAATTTGGTTCCATTTTAAGCCCCAGTATGTTAGAGCTTAAAAAGCTGTACAATTTCTCAAAGTTTTCCAAGTTAAAAGATTCTTCTTTAGGTAATAAGATGTCTGTGTATTAAGTAACATTGTTTTTTTTTCCATTGGCTGTGTTTTAGGTGAAGAAGCTACTTAATAAAGTCGTGCTTAGAGAGTCTTGTTTCTACAGAAGACTAACAGACACTTCTAAAGATGAAGAAAACCAAGAAGAATCAGAAGAGCTACAGGAAGATATGTTAGGTGGTATTATTTTTCTCTTTTAATGCCACAGACTTTCATAAAATTGGTTCTGTGTGAATAATGAAGAGTTCTGAGATACTTGCTGTCTTACAGAAACTAATTCAGGTCTGCAAATAACCTGACCGTTTGGGAAATTAAATCTTGGGCAATTAATAAATGGCAGTATTTCTGGCTTTCAGCTTGTTTACCCTACAGATGCAACATGATCTTACTGTCTTGGAACAGGAAGGATAGAAATTAATGCTGAATATTGACGAAGGGCATTTTTCCTTCATGGCAGTTTTGCAGTCAGGAGGATCAGTTCTGTAGGTAGCAGCC
This sequence comes from Corythornis vintsioides, assembly GCA_025447755.1. Classification (NCBI taxonomy): domain Eukaryota; kingdom Metazoa; phylum Chordata; class Aves; order Coraciiformes; family Alcedinidae; genus Corythornis; species Corythornis vintsioides. The sequence goes on from JAOEGS010018990.1 coordinate 30,781, forward strand.
CAGAGCCTGGGATTTGAAGACAAATTACTGCAGAAAGGAGACCTAGAAGGGTGTCATGAAAGAGGATGCTCTTTTTTAGGGGTGTTTAAGGAGGGAGGAGACAAATTTGAGGGATAGACCAACAAACTATTTATGCTTTTAGGAATTTATTCTTCTAAAAAGTTTTAGAGGTTGGTGAGTGGAGATGAAAAATGACAGAATTCTTTTTTTCCTACAGGAAACAGATTACTGTTACCATCACCTACAGTAAAGCAAGAATCCAAAGGTGTAGAAGAAAATGTTGGACTGATAGTGTACAATGGAGCTATGGTGGATGTGGGGAGCCTTCTGCAGAAGCTGGAGAAGAGTGAAAGGGTGCGGGCTGAGATAGAACAAAAGCTGCAGCTACTGGAAGAAAAAACAGGTGGGGCATGACTTGGAAAGTAGTACTTAAAAAGTCTTAGTGTCTTACATCCATTTGTGTAGATAAACCAGTTTGTGATCTAAGTTTCCTTGTTGTTTGTTTACCATCAACTTCTATTTTCTATTTCCCATCCCCTTGGAACTCCACACCACCTCTTGCTGAGTACTGTTATCACCACACTGAAATGCTTTGCTTTTCCTTATCCAAACTGCATGTAAGACTTAACTGTAGTCAGAATTATCAAACTGTAGTGCAACAGTTTTAAATGTTCTTGAAAAATCAGTAGCTGTTATGTTGGTGTGTGAGTGGAATATGAAGATGCAATGCACACAGCATTGGAAGTGACTGCTTTTCCCTTCCTCCCCTGCTCAGATGAGGATGAGAAGACCATTCTACAACTGGAGAATTCTAACAAAAATCTGTCTACGGAGCTCAAGGAAGTGAAAAAGGATCTTGGCCAACTGCAGGATAATTTGAAGATCTCAGATGATAAAAAATTGCAGTTTGAGGGTCAGCTGAATAAGACAATCAAAAATTTAGCTACTGTTATGGATGAAATACAGAGTGTTCTTAAACAGGTTAGAATTGCTTCATTCCATTTTTTATTCTTGTGTGCAGTCTTCCCAGAGACTAAATTATGAGGACAGAAACTTGAAGATAATTTTCACATTAATTCAGGGCAGAAGTATCTTAATACACATATATGTATGTGTGTGTCTGTGTGAGAAATGCTTAATGAAATACTAATTATTTAAAAACAAGAAACAATACATTTTTTTTTTTAAGCTTGAAACACATGTTCTTAATTTTAATAGTTACACATTTAAAAAATCATTTATGTCAATCTCAGTCTACTTTTTCTGTTCTGATCTTGTGCATCCCCAACAGTCCAAATCTGCTCTTCCATTTGATCAGTTAGGAGTAATTTTTCCAGGCAGAACATAGGTATTTCAATTTGTGTGGGTACCTTTTAGTTCTGTCATCAGCATCATGACACAGTCCTGTGCTTCACTCTGTGGTGTAGACCAGCCACTGCTCCACCAGAAGGGGCAGCTGAGGGGATTCCATAAACCCTTTATTGATGTGCTCTGAGCTCTGAAATAGCCTCACTCATTCTTCCTGATATTTTTTGAGGTGAAAATGTTTCCTAAGTTCAGTGTTTTCAGATGGCTTTGACCAGTATAGGTGTTTTGTTAGAAATAAGATGAATTATCATCCTAATTGAACGGATTTTAGCAAAAATTTTTCATTTGCTTTCTTCTTTTGTCTTTCTTTTCAGAAAGGCTTAGGTTACAATTTCTGCCCCCTCTATTTTTCAGGAAAATGGGGGAAATAAGCATTGGCTGTAACAAAGATACCACTCCACATAGCAGTTAAAGTTGACACTGAACAGTGTGGTTGTCTCCTGCTGCTTTGCAGTTCACATGAGAAAAATACTGCATGTAGAACTCATGTTTTTGTCTCCCCTTCTTTTTTTTTTCCTAAGGATATTGTGAAGAATGAAGATAAAGATCAGAAATCCAAAGAAAATGGAGCAAACGTATGATAAACCCACTGCTGTTGAGAAGAAAGGTGTTACATACTGTAATATAAATAATGATACCAGAATGTATGGGAAGTGATGCATGTTTGATTTTAGTAGTATAAATATCTTAGTTCCAAAAGATGTATAAAGTTTTATGAAGGTGAGTGTCTACTTCTGAAGATTGCTTGTAATTCTTAGCATTCAATTGGAGACACTCCTCGAGTGAAAATAATTTTGCATTGCAAAATGTTTTAGGATGAACTTTGTTATAGTTTTAACCCTAATAAAGTTCATCAACATAATGAACAGTAGCAAGTATTTAATTACCAAATGTTTTTCATGGAAGTCTAGTGAGATCAAAATTTTCATTATTTATAGAATTGCCATTTTTAGGTTTTTATTTTTCTTTTGGTTTGATTAGTGTTTTTAAATTCAAATATAAATCACAAAATAGCATGCTGCTTAATTTTGCAAGGAAAGATTTTTGGTTGGTTTGGTTGTTTTTTTTTTTAAACAGCTTCTTGGAATTTATTTTTTTTTGTACTTGTCACAACTTTCTTTTCCCCTTCCAAATGTAACTTTCTTCCCCAAAGCTGCTTGTATTAAAGCCTCACAATATACACTAGTTCAGATGAGTTAAGAAAGCAATAGAAACCTGCCAAAATACTGGCAGGGTTGTGAGATTTATATGAAAATACACGGGCCTGTTTTAAATCTATGTCATTTGTGTTCCTTGAATTATTCTTATCTTTGGATTAATATATATGCTCCTTTTTAATAACAAATGCAGTGTATTAAAATGTATGGTTGGATACCAGGCCAGTAGATGTCAGAATAATGCCTTACGTGTGGACAGAGCTACCACAGTAAGCAGCCTTTCATTAAATTTGGATTTCTTTCTTTATATGTGTAATTACTTCCAAGACTTTAGCCCAACAAAAGAAGGGATACACAAGTATCCCTACACCAAGTTATAATGACTAAGGAGCAGGATTACAGCTTGGTGGTTTCAAAGTAGGCAGGACTGACTTCCTTTGTGTTCACACGTCACTGGAGATCAAAACACCACCATTGTCAGAGGCAACTTCTTCCAATAATGTGAAATATGAACAACTGTATTTTGCTGCAACTTCCAGGAACATTAAGGGTTTTGAAGGTGGGGACGAGTGTTTTCTTACAGAAATGGTTAACTTTAGCAGACCTTTTCTTTTTTAGCCTAGATGTCCTAGGTAATTAAATACCTGTTAGGAGAGTCCAAGTGCCATAATATGTATGAATAACCTACATGGAAACTCATGTAGCTTTACTGAGATACACATTAAAATGCCTGAATTTATGTTCAAAGGAGTCCAAGCTGGTGCTTTTATGACTTACCTTTCTTGGCTCTTTTGGAGCTAGACAAGTAGAATATCTTTTCATTAAAATAATATGCATAAGCTTTCCCCTCATTCATCTCAGTTGTCACTGAATAATATATATATCACCTGAACTGTTCACACTACAGTAGGAAGAACTAGAAAAACACTAATTATTGCATAGAGATACACAGGACATGCAAGCTTTATCAATTAAGAGAACATCTCATGAGAATGACAGAATGAGGATGGTGCTACCTCAGGAAAATCTTGATCTGGGGTGTGCAGATGATGTTAAACTCACGGGTAACCAGATGCTGTTTTTCCCCTTTGCCTTTGTACAGAATGCTGACAGCCTGTCTGGTTTTGACACCGAGCACCATTTATTTAAATGGACTTGAAAGGATTGCCTTTGAAAGATTTTGTCCGTAATTTTTCAGCAGAACATGTTGAACAGAGAAATAATTCTAGAACTGAAGATAATGACTTCTTAGGCACAATGTTGAAATATTTTGCTGTGGTGTTTTTACCTTGGGCTGCAGAAACACTGTGTGTTTCAGTGAGCAGCCTCTGCAGTAGCTGCTGGAGTGATACTTAACAGTATTTAAGGAAAAAAAACTTGTGATAATGAGAGTAATCTTCCTCTGGATTGCTTTGTTGGAGTAGTGTTTCAGATACTGCTGTGTCCAATCTGCATTTATGTTGGAAATGAAATGAGAAGTTTTATAACCTACCTGGAGCTTGACCCATCTCCTGAAGCACAACTGATCTGAGGCAGAGCAGACACCTCTACACAGTGTTCTAAGTCACTTTACCAAAGAGCACAAGGTTCTCTATACACAGCATGACCTAAAGCTTCTTGGAATGTTCCCAGAAATAGAACTAGCTCTTAAGAAACTTGTAGTATCAGTAATGGAGGTTTGAGAAGCAATCTCTGTAAGTTTTAATTTAGGAACGGTGTTTCAGCATTCATGTGCACACTTCCCACATCCTGGGCTTTCCACTTCTGTCTTTCATTATGTACCAGTTTCTGGTGAAAGACTGGTACAAATGCCCCTAAACCCAGGCTTACTGGGCACAGATGCTCTACAGCAAGCAGTAACTCTAAGACTGCCTTGTTCTCCAGAGACAGCACCTCTACAGCAGGCCAGTAAATGGGATCTGATGTCCGTTTATAGATGAGTAATGAAAATACAAAAGGGGAGTGAAATAGAGGGAAATTAATGAGTTAAACCCTTGGGCTCAGAGATCCAGCATTTACAATAGAGTTGTTTCAGAATTGAAGGTTCTGAAGCCTAGTCCTGTAACACAGCAGTTTTTGAGTGTTTCACTGCTGTGAGAGAGACAAATGGTTTCCAGTCCATCTTTCTAATGTACTGTGTGAGGAGCTGTTAAAATTATCAGTGAAATTTAACTTACATAATTTTATCAGGAATATGCACAAAATGTTTGGTTTTGTTTTTGCTCTCCCTTCTTGCTTCTCTGTAATCTTTGTGTACCCAGGCCAGGTTCTTAACCCTGAATGCATTTGTTCAGTGCAGTTTATATCTGAAAATATAAAATAATTCATGTAGAGTGACTGAGTCTTACGGCCAGCAATAGACTGCAAAATGTGTAGGTAGCACAGTGAGCCCACTGACACTGATATTTTCAAGAAGGCAGAAATGGTTCAAGTAGAAATTAAACTGGCTTGAATGTTGCCATTTGCTGTGACAATAAAATTGGCATAAATGAGGAACATCTCAGCTGTCAAAACTGCCAGTGTTTGCCCACCAGAGTTTTATGCTTCTGCATCCTGGATCTCAGCAGAGGTATTGCGTGAAAAGTAGTTACAGTAAAAAGCTCTTAATAGCCAAAGTGCATTACTTCCAAGCAAATAAATTTTTCCTTTTTTAATTCATCCACTATATAATGCATGGCATCATGATACAGAGTACAGATGTAGTGTTTTGAACACATGGAATATTGCCTGAAGTTCTGTCTTCTCTAGTGTTTTAACTGGGGTTAGGAACATTGCATGTGAATTTTGAGATCTCTGATAGTTTAATTTGTACTGAAAATGTGACACTGCAGTTGTATGCTGCTTTTGAGTTCTTTAACCTGCTGAAGTTTAGATTGCTTTCTTTAGCAAGTTTATTCTAACTAGTTTGAGGATACAGGTTGAGCACCCTCCAGTATACATAAGAACCAGTATCTATCACACCTAAAAGAGTAATTCTGCAAGCTATTGTATCTACCTATTATTCTCTGGAATGACAGCAGACTAGTGGTGCTGAGTGGGTTTGTTTGTTGCATGCTGCAATTTCATTTTTTTGGTGTGGGGGTATGAGCTTAATCATAGGATTGTTTTTCCTCTCTCTAATACCTGCAGTACACGCGTGTTCGGGGAAAGGGGCACGGGCTATGCAGGCAGGAGGGCCGGGTCCCGCACTCAGAGCGGGGGTCTCCTTCTGCAACTGGCTTCAACGAGCTGCCTATTCCCAAGGGGCCGGAGGAAAGGGCTCGGCCCCTGCACCGCAGGCAGCGCCGGGGAGCTCAAGGCACCACGGGCTCGCCCGCTTCTCAGAGCGGCATCTCTTGCGCCTCTTCCTCTGATGACAGAGCCGTCGCTCGGTCCCGGCTGTTGGCAGGGCCGCGGCGGCGCCGCAAGGGCATGGACCGCAGCCCGCGACACGGGGACGCCAGGGCTCCGGGTTGCTCAGCGTCCCCCGTGAGCGCCATGAGCGCACCCGGCATCCTAAGCCGCCAAGGTGCTCACTCCGCCTACCTGAGAAAAGCACCATCTATGATGAGGCGGCTGCAGAGAGCTCCTCCTCATTTAGGGAGCGGACAGTCCCAAGGAGCTCGGCATCGAGAGAGAGAGACAAAGAGCGTCAGCAGGTCCCGTGAAGGGAAGGCTGGTGGCACAGACCGTGCACGAAGGGCTGCCGTGCTAAGAGGAGAGTCCATCGGCAGGGACAGAGTACGCTTACAGTGCAGAGACCGCAACCCCGCTTACGGGGCGGTCCCACGGCTCAGGCTTCCAAAGAGCTCCCCTTTCCCCAGAAACGGCCAGCCTGGTGACTTGCTCTCGCTTTACGGGGCAGACACGGTCATTGGCCGACAAAAGGGGTAGCTGGGCAACAAGTCGAAGGAGCCGAGACCGCAGTCCTCTTTACAGAGAGGCCTCACGGCTTCGAGCTACAAGGGGTGTCAGGAGCAATAAGGGAAAACCAATCTGCATCCTGGGCCCCACCCACAGAGCTGACAGTGTCAAGGGTCCCTTTCCTTCTCCACTCCGATGCCTTCTGCGACTTGCATCTTCGGTCTCAGACCTTGCTTGTCGTCTTCACTCTCGCTGCTTGCAGAATCTTCGCTCTCGTTGCTTGCACACCGATTCCCGACTAAAATGTTCCCCTCCCTCAGCACCAGCAGGAGGAAAAACAGCCTCCTCCCTTCCCTCACCGATTCCCGCCTAAAACACTCCCCGCGAAGTATTCCAACTGGATAAAAAACCCTCCCCCCTTTCATCAGATTGACACCAAATCATGCCTCAATTCTCAAGAATTTCAAGGAAAATAACCTCTCTCCTCCCTTCCTTCACAAGTTCCCTCGGAAAACTTTTCTCCACTCTCGGTAACTTTGAGGAGTAAAACTCTTTCTTCCCTCAGAGATTCCCTCCCGTTCCTCTCCCGCTCGCTCCCCTCACCAAAGCTCACCCCCACACGACTCCTGCCGGCTTCGGTCCCCTCAGTTGTACTCGCTCTCAATCCCACCGTGCTCCTCTCCTCGCAGCTCTGCGGGCTCACGCTCTGCTCCCGTTCCCGGAGAAACTGAGGTGGGTCTGGGGCGAGCAGAGCTCAGAGCCCCGCTCCTGACCCGGGGCGGCGGAGTCCGCGCCAAGTAGCCTCTCTGGGACACTTTTGCCGCCGCTCTCCCGCGCTCGGCTCGGCTGGGCTCGGCTGGGTTCGGCTCGGCGGGGGACGGTTCCCTAGTTAGTGCCGGTATAAAGGCGGGAAGGTGAGGCTGCTGTTTGTGTGTGCTCCTCTGCTGTCCTCGCAGCGCTGAGGGCATGGAGCCCTGCACCCCAGTGGCTGGTAAGGAGGGCAGGTGGGGTGGTTTTCTTTAGTATGTTATGTAGCAAGTTGTTAGGGAAAAAAGGAAAAAGTCAACGCGTAGTTCTCAGGCTGCGGTCCTGGACATTGCCTGTGGAGCAGCTGCCTCCCAGAGCAGCTAGGAGGATTTACTGGGGAGTAATGAGCAGAAATTTTCTGATAGTGTTTTGATTTGACACCCTGGGTGCTTTCTCATAGATGCTTTGCGTCAGTTAAGTTCTGACTGTGCACATGTAATAGTTCAAGGGCTTGCTTGACCAACTTTCCCATTTTTCTGTGGGAAAATATTTTGTGAATTTTAGTTTTGAAGATGCTAATTTGTACCTTGGCTACAGGTGTTAAAGAGTCTGTATCTCTCACCCGATTTCATCAACTGTTTATTAACTATTCACCTTTAGGGCTGTCTGTGTGAGAGCTGTGTGAAACTGAAAAAAAAAAAAAATAAAATTCAAAACCAACCAACACAACCCAATCAGCACAGCAACTGAAATAAATCAGCCAACGGCCCTGTGAAAAGAATCTACTGGCAGCTGGGCACCCTGGCTTCTGCTCCAGCAGGGTTTCATTACACAACAATACTCATCAGGTATGTGATGGCTGGTCCACTTGTGTACTGAGAAGATTTTCTGTGTGTTATGAAAAAGATCATAATGGATGAGATGACACACGGCCTCTTTTTCCACCTCCCCCAGTTATATAAAAAGGAGGCATAAAAGAAATTTTTCTGATGTGGTTCTGGGAGTCCAAAATGATGCATTAAGCTATATTTAAAATGATTAATGGCTTAACAGCAGTGGTGGTGTTTCGTCTCTTTAGGAGATTATTAGTCTGCTTTTTCACTGAATTAGTTTCAGTGTGGTTTAATTCTACAGCTTATTTATGTAAGGCCCTTATTAAGACTTTATATTGATTGTCAGAGCATTTGGTGGTGTATTAAATCATGTAAAGCACTCTGTCAAATACCAGAAGAACAAAGAAATAAAAGAGCTAGAATAATACGTAAGTATGGTCTTAGGAATGAGGGAGCAGGGATGCATCCTTCCTGTGATGAATTGTCAAGCCAGCAGCAAGCAGGGATGTGTGTAGTTTCACCACTTGTGCTTTAGCAGCAACAGAATGGATTTTTATTTTTTAAAAAAAGAGGAGGAGTTAGGCTAACTGGCTTTAGATAAATGGGCATGCTCTCAGTAGCACTGTTACAGCATTACTATGAAGTAGTATTATCAAAGAGTATTTTAAAAACTTTTCTCCCCTAGGTGTTTTTTTTCTTCAAACTCTTGCTTTACTAGCAAGTCACCTACACCCTTTTATGCTGCTGTCTGCCAAGCCCAGTGGTAACCAAGTGTAACCAAGGTTCTGAGACCTTGCTTGTCCAGAAGACAGTTAAATATATACATTACCCTAAATATAAACATGACCCTGTTGGTGTGTATGTGATTTGGTAGTTTGTCACCAACTGTTTTGTATAGTTAAAAATGCATTGTTAATGCAAAATACCCACATCTGCATGTGTGTTTTTAAATGGAAGCCATTTAGGGGGGATGATTTTGTGCATATGATGAGAAGAGGTAAGGTGGCCCTGTGCAGCTAAGAAGCACAGGGGGCTTTTGTTCTGCTCCAGCATCATTTTGGAAAACAAAATGAGTTTGCAGATCTTAATCAGCATTTTTTGAGCAAGAGCCCATGTCAGAAAAAATGTTAGCTCCTAGGGGAAGAGAGAAGGTTCTGGTAAACAAGGTTATTTCTTCAGGAGTGTGCTGCAGCTCTGGTGTCTGTAGGAAGCTGCCTCTAGACTGAGAATGGAGAATGTTTAATATTATTAATGTGAAAACTTGGGTGTATTTACAGGCTTTTGATCTTTCTAGGCAAGATGTTGTGGTGGGCTTCTTTGTTATTCTTGCTTGATGTAATCACTCTTGCCTTGTGGCTCTTAAAACATTTTTGAAACTTCTTGTATGTTTTTGAAAGTAACTTTTGTTCCACAAGTATTTACATAAGTAATTTTGGGTTCATTGTTTGAATGTGGTAACTTTTTAATGTATTGGGAAGAAATGTGTAGTGAAAAATTATTGGTTTTATGACACCAAAATCACACTTGTCAGATGATGTTTTAGAGTAAGTTGCCTCTGGTATCCTCTTCTGCAATCCACTCACTGGGGCCTCAGTTTCTATAAGTATCCTAACAGTGGACATAGGAATTGTAATAGTGCAAAGTGTCTCTGCTCCCAAGTGAGTTTAATCCTTTGGGCTTACAACTGGTATTTCTTCAGAATAACCAGAGTTATTTACTACCCCTTCAATTCATGGTTGATCACTTCTATCAGTTTCCACTCACTATGATTTAAGTTCCTTAGGGCTCCTGAATTTAATTACTTCTATCTTTTTGTCAGAATAAGAGCTAACTGAGACTTTTTTTATCCATCTGGGGTCATGGAGCTGTGTTTTCATATTGTGCTTGTTAAGTTTTTGGAAGGAGGAGAGGTTTTAGGGTAGGGGGCTGCAATGGAAGCAGGGAATAATTGCTCATTTACCAGTTCTTTTTATAAGCTGATGTTTCACTGTCCTGGTCTTTGTGAGCTACAGCAGGAAAAAGAACCCAAAGGAATAATCAAAGGCAAGTACCTCACTAGTGCACCCTGACTCACTTTCCATGGGATCCTCTCTTTTTACAAAGGGTGAAGGGAGGGCAGAGCTCTGCAGTCAGGATGGGTGCCCCAGGGTTGGGTGGTCTGAACAAGTGCCAAGCACAGAGTTTCTGACAGAGACAGATGCCTGCTTGGTAACACCATTATTTCTGCAAATAAGAATTGTCTGCACTCACATAAACAAATTATACTTGGGCCTGGCCGGCACAATTGTACTATGGAAATTATTTCAGTTAGAGAGAAAATGTGTCTCTATATAAAAGATTTTGGAATTAGGTTGTTAAGCTTGTACAGCTCCTGATATGGGCAAAACTGTACCCTTGTAAATTGCCTCCCTTTCAGGCAAGAGCTGGTGTACCTCTGTCAGTGCTGGATCAGAGCTTTCACACAGGCCTCACATTTCTTTAGTATTTATGTCAGCAGTTATAGTTCCAGATGAGACTCGCAGAGCTGGGCCTTTCTGGTCACATTCCCTTGTACTTGGAACTGGGGAGGCCCCACCTCCAGGCCTGGGTTCTGTTTTGGGCCCCTTGTTCCAAGAAGGAGCGTGACCAGAGAAGGGCAATAAAGCTGGGGAAGGGTCTGGAGCACAAGTCTGGTGAGGGGTTGTTGAGCCTGGTGAAAAGGAGGCTCAGGGAAGACCTCCTCACTCAACAACTCCCTGGAAGGAGGTTGGAGCCAGGTGGGGTCAGTGTCTTCTCCCAAGGAATAAGGGATAGGACAAGTGAAAATGTGCAGGGGATTAAAGCAGAGGTTTCAGAGCCATGGGTCAGTGGTGCCCTGGCAGTGCTGGGTTAATGGTTGGACTCGATCTGACCTTAACAATTCCATAGTATATCTTATTGTTTGCAGTTATGCTCAATATTTTTGCATTTTAAGAACTGCCAAATAATCACATTGTGGTTTTGAGCTTGTTACATCTTAGGGATTGAATAATTTCTAGTTGCACTGAGAGGAGTAGAACAGTTTCGAGTCTCAGCATTGATTTGTGAGGCAGGTGCCATCTCAAATGCTTTCCCGCAGCGGTTACTTGCCATTTTGCCAACGTGATGATGCCTTTGTAAGGTAGAAAGCTTCAGCTTAGACCTCAAGCCGTGAAGGGGAGGATTTTCGGGTCGGAGCACTAGAGGGCAGCGCTGACCGCTGCAAGGCACCTACAGCTCCGCGGGGGCCGGAGGGGACCAGCGGCTCCACATCCCGCCTCCGAGGGATCCCGCGCTGCACAAACGCTGCTTGTTGGAAATGCAGTCACCTCCTCGCTTCTTGTGTCTCTTCTGACAGCTCTGAGACTCAAAACCAGCGCTGTGGAAGGAGCTTGATAAACAGTAAAGGATGGTAAGGGAATTAATGGGTTGGAATTTGGTGCTCTTGAATTTATTCTTATTATATCTTTATTTATAGGACTGTATGGAAAAAAATAGTCTGTATATTTCCATTTTTAAAGTCCCTTTTTTTTTCCCCTCTTGAAAGATGGATCCTT
>JAOEGS010018990.1:42382-72347 GCA_025447755.1 Corythornis vintsioides
CTGTATGGAAAAAAATAGTCTGTATATTTCCATTTTTAAAGTCCCTTTTTTTTTCCCCTCTTGAAAGATGGATCCTTAGCTGTATCCTGTATTGTTTGAACTACCTGTTGATACAATATAATAAAGTTTGCTGTTAGCTTTAACACCAGTGTAGTCTATAGGAATTTCCTCATCACAGCAGCAAATTTCCTCAACTCAGCACAACTTGGAGCAAGACAATATGTGAAAAGTAGCACGTGTATTACACTGGAGCATCTGAATGGAAGTGTTATATCCCAACTGGAAAAAGCTTTCTGTCACATGCCAGCAGAGACCAAGGAAAGTGTGAACGTAGAAGTCTGAACGAGACTTTGCTCACGTGTTCCCCAGCAACACAGAGGATGAGAGGCTGCATTGATGGGCTGAAGAATTTAATGACAGTACTTTAGAATGTTTTGGAGAACTAAATTATTTGCTGTATTTTACTGGGGGTCAATGATAAAGAAGAATTTCTGCACTTGTAATGCTGTATAACTGGGTTTGTGTTGTTCTATATTTTGTCTTTGTACTTTTGGTAGAAGGGTTTACTTTTTATAGTCTCACTCAGGAAAATAATTACTAAGTAATTAGGGAGTGTGAAAGGATGAAAAGACTTGAGATCAAGCAGGATAAGTAGATTAGTAGAATGAAATGTATATGGTTGGCTGCAATCCGAGGGGTACAGGTGTACAATAAGCAATGGTTATGTTGGTCCCCCTAACGACTTTAGCATAGGTGATGTTTGCCCGCTTGGCCTTGACCCTGAGCTGTATCCCCATTAACGGGTTTTGAGAATAGACTGAAAATGCCTTGAAGTGCAGGACTGGCTGTGCTCAGTACTGCCCTCTTGTGGTTACTCTGTTGGAATAACGAGTTAACCCTAATTGGAGAGAAATCTCTTTAGTCAGCAGCCTAACTTGGAAGCCAGTGTTACCTAAAAGTGCTTTTTCAGTGTCGCAGGACAACGCTGCTGTTCTGGCAACCCTGGTGCAGCTGCCTCCTCTCCTGGTGGCTGTCCCTGGCCCATGTTCACCCCAGACAAGCTGCCATGTCATTTGTGTTGGGGTGCTAAGAAAAAGCTGGAGTAAAATCCCTTCACAGGCTTAAACTGCACAACTGCTAGAGAAACTGTTCCTAAGAGAGTAAAAGAATGCAAAATAATGCTCCAGAAACTGATTTGGTTTAGGAAAGTGAGTCCATGAATGGGGTGTCTGATGTTGTGACGGAGAGAAATGCCTCATTCCTGTTCCCACGGTCCTTCTCCAGAAACATTGTTTTAAAAGCAAACAGAATGGGGAAACAAAGTGTTCTGAGTACACAGAGATCTCCTCCAGCCCTTTGCTACTTGCTTTTTGCAACAAGTGATTCACGTTTCTGCTGCTGTGTAGCACTGAGTGGAAACAATGAGCACCACAGGTGAAGGACAGTTTACTGGGAAGAGCAGTTCAGCCCTGGGGCAACCAGATGTACCTGCCAAGCTGGGTTAATTGGAAGAAACAGGGTATTGTTTGTCAAGCTATATTGTTTAATCTTTAGAGCTTATATTGGTCATTACATCCCAAATATTGGTCAATACCTACAAGACTGAAACATCTGCTAGTAACAGTGTCTTTGAAGCATGGGAAGACACCAGCAGGAGGGGCAGTATCATTTTGTTGAAGATGTTATGCAAATTATGGTGAAGGGTGAAGGGAAAATACCAGAGAGAGAGATGCTTGTTTGTTTAATTTGGTTGTGTGGTTTTGTTTGTTTGTTTTGATATTTCATTTGGGGTTTTTTTTTCCCCTACCCGGTATTTCCATTGCACCATATAGTTGCTATGTTCCCAGCTCTCTGTGAACTAATTTAAGCCCTATTCTAGGAAGAACTGATGGGCTTGTTTGCTTTGATGCTGGTTACTGTGTTATGATTTTGTTGGGCTGTCCCTTAAATAGTAAACACTTGAGAAGCTGTTAGTGGCTTTGTGTGATAAATTCATTATGTTTTCTAGAAAATACTGGGGGAAACACATATACATCTGAATTTTTGTCCTCTGTCATTCATCTCTTCTGGATTTTAATCCATTTTGTGCTGGCAGAATCGGACTAATGCCTCAAAGAAATCAGTTATTGGAAAATTATCTGTATGCTCTAAGTGCATTCTCCTGTCTCTGCTTTAAGATAAATGTCTTCAGCTTTTGGATGCTCTTTATTGATTGTTGTGTTGACTATAGCAGTGTTTGTAAAGCACCTGGAATATTGTTAAACTGTCAGAATATTTTTAATTAAAAAAAAAGACTAATAATGTTATCATTGTTTTTACTGGTAATGATTATGGATGTATTTCTGTTCATTTAAAATGCAGTTTGAGAGATAACTGTTGTTATTGGAAGTTGTCTAAATAAAGCTCACTGTAGAGGTGTTTTGGCATAGGACCAGCTGGGAATTGCAGCCAGCAGAGGTGTTACACACCTTGCACATTTTACCTTTGGTGTTTTAGTGTCTTGTACCTGCTCAGCTTGTTTTCAGATATAGCTGATGCTGAAATGGATTACAGAATTGGAGGTGGACAGGGAGACACTGCTCACCAAAGGGGGCATTGCCATCAGCCTCCCTGCCTCTCACCCACGTCTACAGGACAAAGCCAGGTCCATGGAATTCTTTACAGGAACTCTAACAAGGCTTCTTGGTTATTCCTCTCCCCCCAAACTGAAAGGAGGTCCCTTCCCCTGCCTGGTGTGGTACATCAGAGTGCCTTTGTGGCTGATGAAACCTCTCAGGGTTGGTTTTAAGTAGACAGAGTTTGATTTAGCAGATTCAATCGTCAGAAGGAAAGGTATGTGGGAGCGTTGTCACTCCTGTGCTCTTTGAGAATAGACTTTCTATCTAGGTGCTCATGAAAAACATGTATAGGCTTACCTAAGGAGAGCTTCAATTGTAGAAAGCTTTATTAAAAAGCACTTACATATGGTATTTTTGGATATGGTTGAAATTTATTGCATAAATTACATTGGAAATTATTATACCATTGTGAAATGTTTTAAAATATTTTGTGTTGTTTTATGAACTAAACTGGGGACTTCACTTTCAGTTGTGATTCACATGAAACCTGTACTGTGTTCTACTTTTTCCTGCTGTAATGCATAGTCACACTGTTCTTTTCCATAACCATACAGTTTCAAGAAGAACTTTTCAAGTCCTCAGTAGATGAGGAAGTCACTAATTCCCTGCAGTTTGATTAACAGAATACATACCTTCTTGAAATACTGCAGTGCACATAATGTAAGTTACAGTAGTGTCACATCCAGAGCCCTCACAGAACTTCCTCACCTGCAGAGAGCTCCTGCTGTTCTGAGTCTAGACCACACAGTATTTAAAATGGGCCTTCTAACATGTAACAGCAGCAGAGGTGAAGGGAAGGTACCTGCACTGGCCACGTCAGGCCCATGTGGTTACAGCCTGAACTGGAAGCACTGGAAGATGAATGGAATCATGTGAAATTGCCCCTGAACTTGTGTTGTTAATTGTTTTTTCAATCAAAAACTCTACATTAATTTTGCTGGAAGGATGAATGTGTCTAGTCTGGTCTAAGTTTCAATCTCTGATTTGTATGTGTGTGTAATTTATTTTTTTGTTATTACTGGACTGCAGGGGTATTGTTAATGTTACATGTGTTTATTTTATAGAACATTGTACTATGCTAACTACTAATTTTTGTAACTTAAGTGATATTTAGGACAATTCTAATAGCTGTACATTTGGCAAATAACTTCTGCAAGTGACTTGCAAGTATAATTGCTTTGTCTTTAATACAGGAAGACTGTTGAGAAAATTTTCTTGAATATACCTGTGCTGATTAACACTTGATTTCTCTGTGCTAAATAATGGATGTTTACCTTGGATTTGCCAGTTTTGCTTTACAGCTGTACTTTTGCCATGGCATCCATTGCTATTTGTTTGGAGTACCTGCTCTGGTAGACAAGAGGCACCTCTATAAAATGAAAAAAAAAACCACACACACACACAAAAAATAAATCTACTCCACGCACAAACCCTAAACCAGAACATGGCTTCTGCACACAAGTCTGTGCTGCAGGTGGATTGTTGCTCAGTGGTTTAGCTATGTCCATAGCAGTCCAGCAGTCCTTTTCCTAAAGCCTTCTTCCTTACTGGCAGTGCTTCCTGAATGGAAAGAGGTTTGGAAAAGACAAAGCTGACCCCTTAGCTGAAATTTGAGGGTTGGAAAGGGATTCTTCATAAATGTGGAACAATTTAGGCCTTGATGAGCAACTAGCAAATGGCTGGTTTGCTGTGGAAGACTCTAACCTTAAGATTACCCTCAGTGTTTGATTGAAAGCTTGAGTGTTAAAGCTGCCTTGATTTTTTTCCATGTTCCTCCAGAAGATTTTGAGCAGTAGAAGGAAGGCAGAGATGTGGAAAGCTACAGTTTTCCTTCGTGCTCTGCTTTGTGCAGCAGGAGCCCATGAGTTGTCCTCAAAGAGGATGTCATCTGAGCTTGGTATGGAACAGTTCATTAAGGTAGGCAACAGATTTACTGCTTTGCAGATGCAAAACCTAAATTAAATTAATCATCTGATGGGCATCAGCTTGTAATTGTATTTGAACAGTTGGTGCCAACTAATAGTAATTTTAGCTAAGGGATACTTGTGGCCAGTGCCTGCAGTTATGTTGGAATATAAAGCGTAGCAGTCAGTTTTCACCATGCTTTTGAATAAATGAATTACATTGTTTATGCAGGACATAAGTATCTAAAATTTCCATAATCCTTTAAATTCATCCTGGAAAACACTTAACAGCTCCACAAGAGGCTGTGTACAATGTTGATTACAAGCCATTTTGCATCCATGAACAGGTCCCTAATTCTGAAAGCCTGCAGTGACAGCCTGCCAGTTTGATTGTAAATCTGTTGAGTTTGGGGGGGTTTTGTTGTTTGGTTTTATATGTGTTGTCTTGCTTGTACACCAAAAGCTTTCTAAAGGTGTTCAGTAGCCTTAGCATTGTCTTTTAGGTCAGCACAGCCTTCCTTCCCATGCTTCATCCAGCTCTGAAAAAATAAAGAGAGGTGAGATTAAAAGTGGAATGAGGCTACGACTGTGGCATGAAGCATAATTTTTTGAGGAACTGGTTTTTATTGGGTTTTGAATTTAAGAGAAATCCAAGTGGTGGCTATGCAGTGAAGAATCTTCTAAAGAAACCTCCATGTCCTTGTTTTAGAGGGAAGGAGGAGCTGTGCTCCTCAGTTGCTCACATACTTGTCAGTGGGATGTTGCCCTGTTGGGGTCTCCCAGCTCTCTGCTGTCTCTTTCCTTGTGCTGCACAGGGAGCCATGACAGGGAGCTACCCTGGCTGAAAATTATCTTTGCTCACAGAGCTCTTGGCTTTATTTTTCCCCCAGCCTCTGGCTGAATGATGCTCAACATAGAATCCTGCCCTACCTTTCCCTGGGCTATCTCTTCCTCTGCCCTCTCCATCTTACCTGAGACTTTCTGCCATGAGTGTGTTTCACTGGAAACCAGTCTGAGATATAAATGACTAAGTTTTTACTGTCCTGACTTCCTTCATTTGGCTCATTTTGGGGTCAGCAAGTACCCCTTCTGGGCACAGGGGAAGCCTAGGTGTTGTGCAGGTAATCTTGAAGGGCAACCCATAGCCTGCTGCACTGTATGTCCCAGTGCTGGCAGCAAAGTGTCAGTGTTAGCACACTCTTTTGTTGATGAAGCATAAGGAGAAATTGAGTGCAGCCCATTTTCCCACAGCTATATAAGCTCTGCAATGTGGCTAACAATAAAAAACTTGATTTTGTTAGCAACTTCAGTGGCTATAAATTGGGCAAGCAGATGGGAAGCTATCAAATAGATACTGTGCTCAAGTAGCAATTTTGCAAAATGACTTTTTAAAAGAAAAGCCAGAAATGCACCAGGAACAGCTACACAGAAAACACTGAATTCTTGGACTTCAGTGCAGGCAAACGTTTTGTTCTCAAAAACCCTGAGTCTCCTCCAGGATCTATTGGCATCCTCTCTGTACAAAAAAAGTCATCCCTATGGCTTCTCCAGTACCTGTTCATGTGAATTTGTGGGTAGGAGAGGTAGTTCTGGAAAAACATATTAGGAATGAAAAAAATGGTATTGGATCTGTATGTGATCCAAGCAGTGTCATGCTACTACAGAAGCCCATAAAAGCAGTGCTCCTCCTACAGCTTCAAAACACTGTGGGTTTCAAACTAATGGTGGAAAGGGGAGCTGGATGGACCCTCGTGCAGAATCTCACAGCCCTTTGTAAGGTCTTACCCTGGCTAATGTTCCTGTGGATGCAGCATCTCCCAGGGTGCTGCTCAGGTCACCAGGGCATGTCTCATTTCTAGCTTTGGTGGACAGAGCATCTTCCTCCTTTCTTCTTTGAGGCCTCTGCCCTGAGAGGCCAAGCTCAGGGACTCCCTCTTCTCTTTCCAGGTTTTATTGCAAGTTCTTTACTGCTACATTTTTCCTTTTTTTTTTTTTTTCTTCTGTCTGCTAAAGTCCATCTGGAAAAAAAATAAAACAAAACAACAAACCAAAACACAGTATTTTTAACCTCTGAAGTGCCATGTGATGCTCTGGATCACAGGCATCTGGGTTGTGATCAGAGCCCTCTTCCAGCAGTATATTCCTCACATTAGCATGCAGCAAATATCCAAAATAACCCATTAAACTACAGCTGTTGCCCTAGGCTTAAGTAATAGTTATTAATACTGTGTGTGTACAAAATTATTTATCAAGAAAAAGAATATTCTTGTGAACAGACAACATGGCTTCAGCCTGTCTGCCTTCTTGGCTTTTAGATCTGAATTTTACTACAGTATGTAACCCATTGTTTTAAAATGAACCAGAGCCATACCATAACTGCTTGCATCACTTCAACTGGTTTTGTGGTCTGCATGAGGAAAATGGAAGCAATAAAATGGAAAAGGAGCCATCCAGGCATCAAAGCAACAGTTGCAGTCTGTCTGGATCAACAGATGTATTTTCATGAGTTTGTAATTACCATTGCAAAGTAGAAAAAAAATGCACTGTGTGCTACAGAGAAGGGCAGTTGACACAAGAGCTTCTCCTCCCTTTGTGCTGTTAAACAAATGAAACCAAAACTGTGGCCCATATGCATCCTTTTCATTACATTACACTTGGCCTTAAAGCCAATCAAAATGCACATAATTGGATTTTTGGGTCTAATTAAAGCTCAACAACTCACACAGGTTTGTGGGAGGTGCTTCTGAAACAACCTGAAGGTTTTCAGCAACCTAGATGGAGCTCTCTGAAATCTTCAATCTGATGTCAGTAATTTCAGGAGCTACGGGTAGTTCCTGAATTTAACCTGAGTTTAGTATGTGCTGAGCCACGTAACCACACAGCCTTTGTTTGTGCTACCCCTTTGAGCAGCTGCTGAAGGAGAGGTGCCCTTGGGGAATGTAGAAGATACTCCTTTCCAAGGCTGACAACTTTTTGTTCAGTGGCCTTTCCAGAGCAAGGAAGCTCCAGGTGTCTCTCCCACCATGCTGGTGCCTTGGAGGGGCCAATAACCAGGCAGGCTCTGTCATGGCTCATCTCTGACATCCACTTGTGGCAAGACCAGAAGCTGTAGTGTTTTCACATGATTATAACTCTGTCCAGAGAAGCTAGATGATTAATTGCTTGATCTGTAAAAGCTGATGTACCTCTAGGAAAACAGCAAAGACAAAAATCTTGAGTATGACCTTGATTTACACTTTATTGACCTTTTTTCATTTTTAGACCTGGTACTTGCTGATGCAAAAGCAGCTTCCCTGTGTGTTGCAGCTGGTGTGGGAACTCTGAGAAGTTTAGCTTTGTCTAATTAAAAATATCTCCCAGGGTATAGAAATCAAGATAGAATGGACAATCAATTAAAGAAAGGACAAGGGGAGAGAACCAGGCAGAAGAGGGGGAACACATTTGGAGGGAACTGGAAGTTTTCCCTTAAAGTGCATTGAAATAAAATTTTAATAAAAATAAGGGTTTGTTGTTAGTTGTATACCAGTGTAGTGGGCTAGTAATATAAATCATTGATTAACTCACACTAAAACAGATCCTGGGAATTGGAAACTGTTCTCCTTAACTCACAACACCAGCTCAACCTGTGGAGACCACTGAGCACGTTTCTTGATCAAGTGGCAAAGTGAATGTGGCAGCTCCATCCTCTGGTTCAGAAAACTCCATCTGTTGCATTTGGGCCAGTGTTACTTAGCTGAAGACTGTTTGGTTCTGCTTTTCTCAGGGACATCTGCAAGAGCTTTCCTCTTGAATTATGTTTGGAAATGTTTTGCTCCTCTGACTGTGTTCAGTGCCATTTCCAGTTGGACACTGTGTCCCTGACTATGGAGCACTGTACCTGAGAGTGTGGAGGTTGTTACAATGGTCTGCAGTGTCCTCCTTACCCAGCTGCTTCTCTGGTGATGCTAGGTGCTGGTTTGTACCCTCAGGGACAGTGGCATTCAGCACTAGGCCACTGATTCATTCCCTGTCTGCATCCTTTCTCCCGTTAGGACTGCACAGAAGGTCAGAGCCTTCCCCCTTGGGGACCCTGGGGCTTCTGTGCCCAGGGTGGTGGTGACCAGGGGAGTTCATGGGCTGTCTCTTCTCTGTGCTGGCAGTCTAGTGTTGGTCCCTGTTGCTAGTTTTGGAGGGATCTGCACAAGTGTCCTGATGCCCTCCATCGGCCACAGCTCTGCTGTGCAGCACACTAGTCCTGTTGCTCAGAGCTGAAACCTTCCTAGTTCTGTACCCACACTGGGACGTCCTGTTGGTGATGAGTACTTTTTGTTTGGGTTTTTTTTTTACTCAGAAGCAGACAGCATGAGCTGGACTCTGCAAACTTCAGGAGCCTTTGGAAAATGCTGTGTTTGAGCTGTGTGACATCTTCAGCTGCCAGGTGAGACATCTCAGAATCCATGCTGCAGTTACCTGGGGAGGCAGGTCATGGTGGGGATGTTGGAGATGTGTGACTATTGAAAACCTCCTGAATTTCCCTTCTCTGTTTGGAGAGCTACAGCTACTTCTTTGACAGCAGCAGCTGAGATAATAATGACAACAAAAAGAGTAGCTCCACCCCAGAAAATACTAGACAGTGCATGAAACACAAACAAGGCAGGTTTCCTACTGCCTGCCTATTAGAGAAACCATTCTATACGTTAATAAGATTATTCACAAGAAGCAGAGAAGTAATAGAGCTCCTGTATCAGTGGAGTTGTGGTGAATAGTCTTAAGACTAATTATGAGTTACTGATAGTAAGCAGGAGCACTTTGCCAAGGGAAGCTGTTGCACATGCTTAGTGGAATGTGTACTGACAAGTACTGATGTGTTTTCTTAAAAAAATGTGGGTTTAAGGACACTAGTCTATCATCCCCTCAGCTCTGAGGGTGTAGTAGAGCTGTATTTTTAAAGGAAAATCTGTGAGGCTTAAGCTATGTTGCAAAATAAAATAACTTGAGACCCTCTGGGAGATAAAGGAAAATACCAGTTCTTCCAGGAGGAAAGGCTGGTGGTTTTGAATGAGAAAAGGATGGGAATAAGCCTCCAAACTCCTCAATTCAGCCTCATTAGGTATTAGGTGAGGGGACAGTGGCGAGGGAGAAGGACATGGTTGGCATCCAGGAGGTGGGATTGATCCCCGATTTTGTTCCCAGTTGAGCCTTCATCCTCTCACCCCTCCAGCTAAAGCTCTGTAATTAGAGTTTCCTCAACAAATTTGCCCTCAAGAGTAGGTTAAAGATGAGCTTATAACCAGCAGCACTGCTGGAGTCAAGAGAAAGATTTTTTGGGCAAGAGGGCACAAGCTGCTCCCTGAGATGAGATGGTTTGTCTTTTCCCTAAGGATGGTGGGAATGATCTTTGGCAGAAGTGGGCACAGCAACCCAGCCTTGCAGAGGGACTAACCAGAAACCATCCCAGAGTGCCTGAGAGCATCTTGTTCATAGATGCATGCAGCTCCTGATGACGGGAGAGCCTATTCCCCCTCCTTTGCACGCAGCTGCATTGATATCTGGGATTATTCTGGAAGCAGCTGAATAACCTGGTAGGTGGTAACTGCCTTCATTGAGCATGCAGTGCCAGCTGCCCTTCCAGGCAGAATGGGGACACAGCTCCTTTTGGATTGAGTGCCATGAGCGTGAATCAGTCCATTTTAGCAGAAATATTGGCTACAGCTGCTTCAGGTCTAGCAGCAAATGGCCCAGCCACCAGCCAGCAGCACTCCCGCTCCTCTGAAAACACCCGACACCTCAGCCATGCTGGTGCTGCAGTTTGGCTCTGTAGTGTTTATTAACCTACTGGGAAAAAGCTGCTGGCAGTCTGTGGAAAAGATTAAATACGTGCTTAGCTTTGCTGTGGTCCTTTATGTAGGTTTATAGGGAGCTTGAGTATGCCTAGCTGCTCTTCAGCCATCCTCTCTGACCTATGCTCCGTGTAGGGGGCGTGTTGTGGGGAAGCAACCAAGTTCATCAGGAAAGAAGCTCCATGATGCAGAAAATACAACAGCAAAATAAGAAAGTGAGAAAGTGTCCTTGCTAAAATGAGTGGTCGGGCAGAGGCAAGAACTTCCCATATCCTGCCCATCTCCCCTTGTCTTGCTCGTGTTTGTTTTTGTTGGGAAACAGTAAAACTGGGGGGCACACCTCTAAAGCAAAATATTCTTGTTAGTTATTTTTCACTTTGTCACAAATACAGTTTTCCGTTGTCTTTCCTGATAGAGATGAAAACGTCAGGTTGATGAATGCTTAAAAGGTGCTTTTATTTTATTCCAATATTTAAGATGTGGATTTCTCTTTAAATTGCTGCCGGAGGGAGTCTGTGGGGATTGGATGGAGCACAGGTGAAAAGCTGATAAGGATCCTCCCTTGCAAAAAATACCCCTCCCTGCTATGTCCAGGAGGGTTTGCAGGAGTGACTTTCAGCTTCGAGGAGTAAATACGTGAATAAAGTGAGTAAGAAATAAGTAAAACGGGGAAGTGGTGGGAAAATCTACTTTTCGGTGACAAGTTTAGGAATCTTCTTAAAGCTCTGCTGGTGCTTGAGGCAGGGTTTCCAAACTGGAACTAGTTCTTTTTTAGTTGGAAGCAACTTTCCAGCCACTGGAACTCTGGAGGGAGCTGTAAGCACAGTTTCAAATCAGCTTCGGGTTGTTGTGGGTTTTTCTATTCCCCCCTCCCCAGCCTAAATTGGGTTTCAAAGAGGTGGAAATTGTTTTACTTAGCCTTGCTTTTATAACAGCAAATGTAGTTACTGAAGTCTTTGTAAACAGTATTCACCTCTGCCTTTGCTGGTGAAATAGAAGTGGTTTTCATCAGTGTATGAGGCCAGCTCTGTTTTCTGTGCTGGATGTCAACTTCCTCTGTAATAGAGAAATAAAAGGGTAGGTAAAACTACACAATAGAGACAGATGGTGTTGGAATTTATTTGGTAAAGGATTTTCATGGCTTTTAAGCATTACTGCTGCCCTTCTGATGGTGATCGCAGAAAGGGACGGATACACTTCGACACAAATCCCTGAGGCGTGTGTCCTTAAAGCTGCCCCAAGACAGCACTTAGCTGTGCCGTGAGGAGTGAGAAACATTAAAAATTCATTTGCCAGAGGCTGCGGTGAAATTGGCGGGTTCCCCTCGCCTGTAATCCCTGGCCCGGGAGGCTCTTGCTGCTCTCTGCTGGTGTTTTGGGTCTGGTGTGAGGAGAGACTGACCAGCAGCCTCTGTTTTTTTTTTTTTTTGTGGGTTTGGGGTCAGCTCTGGTTCTTCTAAGCTCTCCTGCCCGCCCAGAACGACTTTTTTGCCTTCCTGAGAGGGATAATTTAGGTTGTTTTCAGGTTTGAGCCTGTGCGAGGACTGGGCTTAGGAGTCCCTCTTCAGATCAGAAACGCCTCACGGTGTGGAAGGTGGAAGTAGTGCTCGTTCTCACCAAGACTTTTTTTTTAGCAAAAATGGCGGCCGGTTTGTTTTTGGGAGGCAAATCTGCGTGTGAGGAGGTTTCTGAGCTGGGAGCGGTGGCGAAAGCCGGGAGCTCGGTGTGGCTGATGGCGGGCGTCACACACCCCTTGTTGCGAAGCTGGGCCCTTTAGGCTGAACGGCCCGTGCCAGGCTCCTTACTGCTGTATTTCTCGCCAAAACAAATGCAGATTTGCGTGTGCTTGGGGGTTTTGTTTTGTGTTTTCTGCGGTATTTAAGCCGAGGCGCGGTGGTTGGGCCTCGGCGACGCCGCGAGATGGCGGCCACCGCCCGCCCCGGCCCCGCCACAAGGGTGAGCGGCCCCTGGTCGGGCCCTGAGGGGCTCTCGGGTGTTGCGGGTTAAGCCAGACCTTGCTGCTGGTAACTTCACCGCCTGTGAGATCTGTGCGTGAGGCAAATGGCTTCTGGAGACGACATCGGTGATGGTGACTGAGATAAACTTCAGCCAAGCTGCAGGTGAGGCTTCGTTAGGGAGTGTCTGCAGCTAGGGAGGTAAATTCGAAGCTCCCCAGTGCTCAGGTCTGTGTCTTGATCACCTCCTTCGAGGATGGCTTATGGGGAATTCGTTTTCCTCCTGGCTGAGGGGAGCAGTGTCCTGAGTTGAAGGTTGATGGGGAATGGCTGTTTCCAGTGAGTGGGTTCAGAGATTATGGGGCAAACCACCCTTTGGATCCTGAGGGATCCCATTCTGGGAGCAGCAGCAGGGGGAGCTTGCTTGATTAAATGTATTGTATGCTGAGTGTGCAGGCCAGGTCATCTGGGCCTATGCATCAGAAAACTGAACTGGTAATGAAGGGGATGGGAACATTCTCTATTAAATATGTAACCTTGGGAATGTCTGACCCCATTAGGTTTGCAGAAGCTGAGGATGTGGCCAGTCCTACTGGGACAACATGCAAGAAATCATCCTGAGGCCTGCCAATCAGGTAAGCACCAGCTGCTGCTGAAAGGTGGCTCTGGTTATTTGGTTATTTGCTGTGGTGGACTTGCACTCTTGATGCTGCATTCTGCTTCCCCTGTGTGTCCTTGGCAATGGTTTTTCTTTGGAGGAGGTGTTGTCTTTTCATGTTTTTCAATTGGATCAAGTCAAGCACATGACACTGGCACGTGTCCAGTGGTGATGTGTGCCACACACAATCTTAAAATCCCAGAAGTTTCCCAGAGAGCAGTCTGCTCTACATAGATGATGTGTAGTGATGCAGAAGCTGTAGGAGGAACACTAGTGTGATCTCTGAGTCACTGTGGACTAAGTGATATACTTGATCAAGGAAAAAAAAAATTGTCTTCTTGTTCAAAAATGTGATGGAACAGGACTTCTTGGTGTGCGAGGGAGCCAAGGCTGACACAGCTTCATTTCAAAGCAGATGGGTTGTCAAGGTTTTATTCATGTGTTTTGAAGGACATCAATGTTGATTGCAGGAGCAGGAGAGCTCTATTTGGTGGTTTTCAGTTGTTTATTGTTACCCCACTGGATAACAAGCAGGAGCAGGTCAACTAGCAAGGTTGCTGCTGATGTAATACTGCTGTGCAACAATGAAGTGTCAGTGATGTTACTTTTTTTTCTACATGCAAGGTTTTCTTACTCTGTGTGTGTTACTTTATTTGCTACTGTGGAAGTGCACATCAAAGAAGTAGAGCCTGCAGCTCATTACATCAGTGTCCTATTAGCAAAGCCAGCCTTCATCCAAGCTCAGATCTACTTTTAAGTGCTGCCCCACTGTGAGGCATTAGTCCCATTCAGTGAGCATGATGCTGTTGACTTGAAGCCAGAGGCTCAATTCCTGGTGTTGATCTGGCTCGCACTTGGTCACTTTTCTTCCTATCTGTTGCTGGAGACAGAGGAAGGTCAAGAACAGGTAAGAATAAGCTTCAGGATTATTTCCAAGCTGCTGCCTGCTGTCCTGATAACCTTTCAGGCTGAAACAATATCAGGTGAGACACATTGCAGAAGCAAAGATTTCCAAATATTACTGGGTACTGCAGCTCCTTTGTAGTGTGTGACTATGAAACAGTGCTTCAGGTCTGTACCAAGGTGGGAAAAATAAACCCCTGATGTTTTGTTCTTAAGGTTAAGACTTAGAATTTTATTTTAGGGTTGTGTCAAATCCAGTTTTCAGTTCTATGTTGAATTAGAGTAATAGATGCTTCTGCAGTCTATCAGTTCAATGATGACAAACAATGGTGTAGCACTAGGTGTCAGTAGTGCTTCACTAGTTCTTGTGTCAGGCCCTTACAGTCTTTATTTGCTGCTGGCTTTTGACCCTTGGATGCCCTCTCCTTAATCTATATTTTCCAGCATAAACATATGTAAATATGTTGTCTTTCAAAAATACATGTTCTCTTAGTTGTCCTCTGTGAATAACTGTCTTGGGTCACCGACTTCCAAAATGGACATTTTTCTGACACTTCAGTAGATCATTCCTAAGCTTTTTTAAATGTTCTTTAGTGGCCAACCTATAATGGTTGCTTCTGGGCTTGTAACTTGGCAAACATCACTTTTGTTTCAGTTGCTCATTAAAATTCAGGTGTGAAAGCCTCAAGAGCAGTTCAAACATTAGCAAAGAGCTTTCTGTTTGTAAGAAGATAACCTGGGTCTAAAAGCTGTGTTTTAACTACATGCCTTTATTAAACAAAACCATTATTAGTCAGATGCTTTAATGAAGTGTCCTTTACCACACTTGAGGAAAGCAGATGTAGAGAGGAGGCAGCTCTTTCATGGTGAGCCTGGGCTGTTTGCTAGTTCATAATACCTAATACAGAGCCTAAAATGGTTTTGTCCCTGGTTTTGCTGTTGACCTCCCACCTCTGTGATTCTTTCTCCTTTTATCCCCTGCCTTGTGTATTTACACTGTGTTTTTTTGTACTGGGGCCAGCCAGCTGGAGGGTGTGTGTTCATTCAAGACTTTGGCTGGGGACTGCAGGCTCTCTTGTCAAGAGCAAAAAATAATCTTTAACACGCACAGGGAAGCTGTAGAGGATAAGATGAAGGTGAGAAGTTCTGGTGCTGTCTTTGATAAGCTGGCAGCAGTGTTTTGCTGAATTATTTTTTGAAAAGCTGCCCACTGTGCAGTGGGGGAATCAAGGGCAGCAGCAGCAGTAGAGATTTGGAAGAGGCTTGATGGTGTGTTGTCTAGCAGAAGTGGTGTGAACCATCATGAGTGTTCCTGAAGCCAGGGCTAACCAGGTATTAGCCTGAAGAGATGTGGGGCTGTGCTGATAGACAAGTTCAGTAGCTATTAAACTCATCCTGTGGGTGCAGAAAGGCTCCCTCACAAAAAGATGCTGTTTGAAACAGTCTTAGATCTACTGATTGCTAGATAAGATGGAAGAAGATGGGAGTCTTTGTTAGATTCAAGCCTGCCTACATCTCCATAGTGATGTACTGACATAACTAAGCCTGGAGACTTTTGTGTTACGGACAAAACTAGTTGCCTCATCAGAAGTGGTTTTTTAAAAGTTTTAAAAGCTGGTTTGTTTTAACTTAAAAAGCAGGAAAAACACGTGGATAAGGAACCAAGCAAACTTAGGTGCTGTTGTGGAAATGGAAATGACT
Source organism: Corythornis vintsioides (assembly GCA_025447755.1). Taxonomy (NCBI): domain Eukaryota; kingdom Metazoa; phylum Chordata; class Aves; order Coraciiformes; family Alcedinidae; genus Corythornis; species Corythornis vintsioides. The sequence goes on from JAOEGS010018990.1 coordinate 57,940, forward strand.
ACTTGGAAAAGCAGTGGTTTTTAACTTGAAAAGAATGCTTCATGTGGAACAGAATGGGGAGACACAGATGACAGAACAAGCCTTGGTGGTATCTCCTGCTGGCTGATGAACATCTGTGTCCTGTAGTGAGGTGAGCCAGCTGGAGCTTCCTTACCTGAGCCTGAGATTTAGAATCCATATTACTGCTGGGGTCTTTCTGTAGAGCAGAACAAGCTCTCCATAAAGCACAGAGCAGCCTTTTTGACAGCTATTGTAGAAATGTCACTAGGAAATGTAGCCTGAGGGTCTGAGGACTCTGGGAGTTTTTCCGAGCAATATTATTTCCAGAACAAAGCTACTAATTTTTGCTCTTGACTGTGCTCATCATCATTAGGTAGATTTTGTGCCTTGAAGTATATGCTGTTGAAAAAGAGAAGGGTAGGAAAAGTCAGTGGGGAAAACCTGAGAAGACTGAAAAAAGGGTAGAACTGGTAAAATGGAGCATAAAAATAGTGATGAGGTGGCACAGAACACGCTGCCTGCTGTTCTCCAGCTGAGGTGGGCAGGCTGGGAAGTGAGGAACAGCTGAGCAATGAGCATCAGCACTGAAGCTGCTGAGGATGGCAGCAGGGAAATCCCATTGTGAAGTCCCTGCCTTTGTGCTGCAGATGACAGTAGATGGAAAAGTAACCTTGCCTGAGAGGAAGGATTAAAAACAAGTTTTTGGAGCTCTGTGAGCAGAAGACCAGTTGGTTTTTTTTCCCCCTCTGCTACTTTTGCAATCATTTCTTGTGCAAGTGTGTTGTGGCTTTTTTTCCATTTCCAGCTTTCCATGAGTGGCTTGACAGATGTGAAGTGAAAGGGCTGTGCTGAAGCTGGGAGGGCATTTGGGGCTGATTAGCAGGAAAGTGCAGCTCTGAGTCTGCCCTGGAGGGATTTACCTACTGGTTGTGAGTCAGTCTGTGTGGCAGTGTTAAGGAAAGGCAGTGTCCTTTGTGAGCTTGCTTTTTTCCTGTTGTCCTTCTGCCTTTTTTAATCTGCATGGAAATGTGGGTAGCAGTCTGTAAGAAAACCTGAACCAATGAAGCTATGTTAATATTTGTGTCTTGAACTTCTCAGCAAGGTTAGAGAAGTTTTTGAGAGCCCCTTCTAGAAAGGAGTAAATGTGTAGGGGTGAACAACAGCTGTCTCTTCTGGGCATGGAGGTGGGATCAAGACCAAGCTGTTGTTCCTACAGCACACTCTGTGTGTTGGGCCACTGGACATGGCTTTTTTTGCTCATTACTGACAGCCTGTGAAGTGTTAAGGAGCTGCAGGTGAAGCCAAGTGTCTCTGGAGGTGTCTGTAGCTGGCCCAAAAGAGCATGGCCTTGCAGAGACCACTGGAGCTCTACCCTGTGTCCATTATTGCAACACTGCTGATGGGAAGTGATTGGCATCATTTTATTGATAGCAAGGAACCATTCAGTCTTTCAAGCAACAACAAATAATAACTAAATAAAATCTAAATCTTGAAGGACTCCCCAGAAGATTTCTGGTCCTTCAGAGTGAGCCATAGCACGTATTCACTGTTGCTCTTGGTAGTAATGTGGGATTCTGTTTGCAAATAAAGTGCAGAGAGATGATTCACTCCAAAATTATGGAGTGGCCCTTGAGAGGGAAGTAAAATTGGTGTTTCCTCTAACTGGTGTTTATTATAAATCTGAGTCTCTTGACAGCAGTAGCAAAGTACTGAAAGCACCTCCTGAGCAGCATTGTGTTAGCTCTATGTCTTGATGGAGGATGTTATAGCTGAGTCCCAACAGTGGGGATAGTTACTCAGTTTATGTGATTGCCTGAACAAAACTCTCTCTGCTTCCAGAGCTACAACAAATCAGTCTCCCCTTTGGCACAAGTCTGTGCCTGCTAGTGAAGATGACAGTGGTAAATCAGAGGTGGGGTTTGGTTTTATTTATTTGGTTGGTTGATTTTTTCTTCACGGTGAGTTAAATTTTTTTCAGATGTGTGAATGTAGCTCAAAGACTATTCCTTATAAAGGTGCATGTATGCTAGGCAAATCCTAGTGATTTGGGGATTTCAGTGTATCATCTTCAGAATATGATGCTGTGCAGAACAGTTGCAGATGTCTGCTCATGCTGAAGGAGAAGCAGTGTCTCCAGCCTGGTGTGCTCAGCCTCCTCTGCACTCTGAGGATCTGTTGGATTTGGGATCCTGGGAGTATTGCCCTGTGGGTTTTATCTTTGGTGTTCTTTGGTTCATAAAGCAGACAGTAATGGATGTCAAATAGCTGCTATTATGGCTGCTGGGGCTTCAGGTGTTTAAAGAAAAATTGCTTCTTGGAGAAAAGGCCTTTAGAAGTCAGTACCTTTCAGATAATTTCTTGTTCCTTAAAACTGGAATACTTGCTGTAGCTACTTCTGCAGGGTTCTTTCTGGGTATGTGTACTACTGCTGCCTGTGTCTTAGTGCCTCTCCTGTTAGCTATGGCAGAAACTGTATTTGTTGCTCTCAAAATTTCTTCCTGAAAGACTAATAACTGTAAGTATTTAATGAACTTTTTTAAGGTAAGAATTAGTTTAATATTTAAGTAGAAGAAACAAGTTAACTTGATAAGGAAAAATACAGATGTAATAATAATCTTGGGTACAGCTCCTCTAACAACCTGGTAGGGGGTTGAAATAACTGCTAAAAAATACTGAGACTATCAATGGAATAAGGAATAATATTGTTCTGAAAGCTTTTGCTTGTAGGATTTGTATCTGCAGTTCCATAAGCAACATGTCAGCATCTCCTCTTATTTAAAGCTGGAGTGGATTTTATTTGCTGTCCTGTGGCTGTATGTAAGCTCTTTTCTTTGCATTAGTTTATTTACACATGTCCTGAAGTCTTACTGAGTTTGGGGAGTGTGTTGGGCTTGGGAGTAGGTGATAAAACTGTCCCTGCACGCAGTGGGAGATACACTTTGTACCAGAAAGCATCATTTTTATACTAATAGATTTGTGGTTCTGTGCAGAAGGAGTTAACCTCAGAAGAACTTGTCAGCAGAATTTGGCTTGAATTGTTCTTTTCATCAACCATTAAAAAAATCAAGATGCTCAAGGAGCAGTTGAAGAGTTTCAGTTGTGATTATTATTTTAACTCCTTTTGTTGCTATCAAGCTAGATCATTCCAGAGTTGTCCATACACAGTAATAAATGGCTATCCTGTTTTGATTTGCTTGTGTTTCGGTATTAGTGTTTTATTTTGAGGTTGTTTTAATTTCATTTTGGTTTTTTTTTTGAGGGATGGTTTGTTTGTTTATTTTTGTTTGTTTGTTTTAAATAAACTGAAACAGAAAGCACTTAGAAAGGTGCAAGTCCAGGCTAGTTAGTGGAGATGCTGATGTTGGTGCTGGTATTCACCTGAACACTCATCTTACGTGAGGCATCTGCCTGGGGAAGAGACCTTAAGAAAACGCTTTTTACATCCTGTTTCAGGGGAGAACTCTCATCTCTGAGCCAGGAATGAAGAAGTGCTTCCTCATAGGAGGCTCAGTGTTGCTGTTCTTCAAATAGCCTGGGCTCTAGGGTATCCTCATTCATGTTTCTGTGCTGTTTTGCTCTCTCTCAGATGCTACCAGGATAGAGCATTGGTTATTTCTGCTTTGTGTCTACCCTCCAGAAATTAACAGGCAACTCTCGAATTCAAATGCTGCATGTTGTCAAAGCCCCCAAAACTGTGATGATAAAGCAGTTAGTGTGAATTGCCTGTTAGCACTGCAAGGTACCAACCTGCTGGAAGTGCAGGCTTCTGCTGTTTCTAGAGTCACATCTTAATATATTCTGGTGGGATTGTGACTGGCACTTGGTGTTTGTGCTGAAGATTGAATTTTAAAAGCTTGTTGTCCTGAAATGCAAGATCTTACCCTCTGATTATTGTGCTGATAGACTATATCAAGTGTACTGGTATTATTCTCAAGTACTCTAAAGGGATGAGATCAAAGTGCTCCAAATAGTAATGTAAGTGGAAAACTAATACAGGGTGGAAAACTAATACAGGGTAGCTTCTGTGTGTCTGTTGTAAGGTTCACCATGTTGTGTTACAGCCACTTCTGTTGGGGGATCAGAATTTCTTGTTATATTATGATTGTGCCAACACCCAAACTTCCTATTCCTAGTGTCAACAGTCCTTCAGCACTCTTGGTTCCTGGCTGCAACAAAAAGATTCTGACTTGTGAAGCTTGAAAGGCTAGTAAATGTGGGCTTTTCCTTTCTGCTTTCTCGAGTTCATGTTTTGTTCCTTGCTTTCTGAAGCAGCTATGTTGGCTTGCTTCCCCTCATGGGATAATGGCAGTGGGAGTCCTGAGCAGATACATGCCCCTGAAGATTCAGACCTGCTTGAAATTTGGCCAAAGCTGAAAAAAAAAGAGAAGTGAATATATAAATGCCAATAGGTATTGAGGCAGACTCGTATTCCTGCAGTGCTGGGTGTAAACACTGTGGAACTGTGAGAATTCAAAACAGTGGGTGATACATGGCAGCATTTGGAACAAAATAAAAGGGCATCAAGTGTCTCTGAGAGGAGGTCTGTGAAGCAGAGATGATTACTGATGAACCTTTAAAATAGGCCCTGAAGTGTGTGACAAACCTATCAAATTTTTTATGTCTGCTACTTTGCATCATTTCTATAATTTCCAATGTCACTTTTCCCCCTAAAATAGCCTGTACTCTTGCATTTGATGCATCCAAGTATGTGTTATTTGGCAATGTTAGAGGATTTCTATAATCTTTGAGCAAACCTACCTTTTGCTAGACTTCTCTACAGTGCAGGGCCTACACCCTGTTGCACTGAATTTCCCTGATCACTAGATTTTGCTTAGCGTAACTCTCATAAATTCCATAATTCATCTGATGGGTTAAAAGCCAGAAGACTTTCAAGAGCCAAATGTCTTATGGAAGCTTAACAGGAATCACTGACTATTTTATCTTACTTCTTTATGTATAGTCTAACATCAAGGACTAAATATTTATGTGATGTTGAGGCATTAAGACTGAGAGCTTTCATTTGTAGAATAATCTCTTGCAGGACCTGCTGACACCTGATCCCTCATGAATTTGGGATCCTGCTCCTTAGAGCAGACCTAGTGTTAGAAACTATTTCTCTTGCTGAAATGCCAAAAGGTTAAACTTGAGGCTGGAGCACTGTTACGTACCACAGCTTGCTGGATTTTTATCTTCAGTGACTGTATTTCCAATAAGGTCATGTAAAAGGAGGTTTGTGGATTGGAGCTTTGTTGGTGGCAATAGCAGGGAGTCCCACACCTCCTCCTCCTCCCTGTAAGTGTTGAAGGGGTCTCTAGGGTGTGCACAGTCCATCAGAGAGCTCTGTGTGCCAAGGAGCACACAACCATGTTTCCTAACTAAGGTGATGAAAACTGAAATAGTCTAGAAAGGTTGTGATAGGGACAGACACTTGGATATTGCAAATGTGGGGAATCAAGAGGCTGCTCTGGAAAAGATGTGATAGCATTAAAAGGGCTCCATGCATCTGTCTTAGTGCAAGAAAGCTGCACAGAGGGGTCCTGTTGGCAGACCTTTGGTAATGCCTGCTCTCTTTTTTGCTAGCTTTTTATCACAGCGTATTAAAACAATTGAATGTATGATCTCCCTGCAAGATGCCTGCTAAACACTGATGTTTTTGTTATCTGTTTGAAAAAAAGAGCTCAATATTAAACCAATGCAAAATATCAATTGAAAATCCTTGTAAAATTCAACATGCTGAGCTCATTGTGCTTCAACTGAGCAATGTGATGGGGTTTTTTGGTACTTCTTTTAGTCTCAAGGCATGAAGCTTGCTTGCTTCAGTTGTTCTTCCATGTTTAGTGGTTAGCCCAGCAGAAGTGCCACCAGGACTGAAATGCCACAGATTATGCCTGAGAGGGATGAGGTGGCTGGGATGCCAGAGTGTGCCACAGGAGTGGTTCTGGGCCACAGAGTTAGGAAGCATGTGACCAGGAGATGAGCAAAATGATGCTTCACTGCAGCTCAAGGACTGTTTCCACTGGGGGACTGCCTAGTTCATGTCATTGATTCTGAACACAAATCACTCTTTAACCCACAAACTCTCTGCCCTGAGCCTTAGGGATGCCTGCTTGGTGAGAGTGTTATATACTGATTCCATGATCACTTGTTTGTGGTGTTTGGCTTTTTGTTTGGTTGGGTTTGTGTGTTTAGTTTGGTTTATGTTTGTTTTCTCTGTTTTGGTGGCTGTGTGTTCTGTTTTGTTTGAGGTTTTGTTGTTTTGGTAGTTTGGTGTTGTGGTTTTTGTTTGCAGCTTCTAAAGTATTTGGCCTTACTTGGAATTTGGATTCAAAGTCCATGTGCTGGTTCTTAGCCTTTCTCTGGTGAGAGTTTGATTTAGTAAGGGGTTTTGCCTTAGAAAAGCTTGTATGTGTTGTAACCTGGTTACTTCTTTCTTGATAATTTGTAGCCTCTTTTGATAGCTGAAGCTTTTCAGCCCCTTAAGTTATCTTGGCTTTGAGACACTGCAACAGCTGTTGATTCACTTTCTTCAGCTTTTTACCCCCTCTCTGCCTACTCTGATTCCCTCCTCCCCCCAGGCTTTTGGGAACTTGGAGGAAGATGGAACAGCCCTTCCCTTGTTCCCATTAGCTTGCCCAGAACAGGCTGAGGTGGGCATCTGGCCTTGCCTGGGGAAGGATGTGTGTAAATACATCACCACAGAACAGCGTGCTGCAAAATTCTGCCTGGTGCAGAGTGGCCCCTGCCCTGTCTGCTGCAGGAAGAAGCAATTGCCACTCTTTGCCCACTTAGGATGTGTGTTGGCTCTTCTGCATGCAGCAGCTGCTGAGAAGGTGTGTTAGAGCATCTGATCTGCTGCCCTCCAGGTGCATTGGTGTAGGAGAAGTTTTTGTTCCAAGGAGTCTAATGTTAATTTCTCCCTCCATTTTAACACGTTTCCTTTCTTTGGTGTTTGTGGTGGGTGTATTTGTGCACCTAAGTGTAGGGAAGAAACAAAGCTCCTTTGAAATCTTAAACTGTTGTGTTTGGAGTCCATCAAAACCAGTGGAGTTCTCTGCACAACAAACTAAAAGAGTAACCTAGCAACTTTGCCCTTGAAAATATTTTCATTCACCGAGATGAGCTGAAGGAAGAGATTTGCTACGTGTTGGTCAACTATTCAAAATGATCAGGTTCTTATCTGACTGCCTGGCTGTTACCAGGATACAAATGAAGAACAACAGGAATATTGCTGTGGAGATGGGAGATAAGAAGGGTTCTGTGTGACACTAGATGGTGCTCTGTATCTACACGTGCTTGTGCCACTCTTGCTAATTCCTTTGGCAGTGCTTAGGCTATTTAATGTATGTCAGATCCAGTTAGGATCAGGTAGGATAGTTTATGCTGGAAAATATCATTGGTACAACTCCAGTTTAAATAGTCAAATGAGACCACTTGAAGTATATCCTATTATCTGTGAATCTTAAAGTACTTTTTTGAATATTAACTGATTTCACTGGGTGACAGTGAAGCTAAGTGAGCAATACATCCACTTTATAAATTATTACATTAAAAACCAGTTGGATTTATTGACTGCCAGAAGTCATGTAGTGAGGCAGTGACAGGGCTGGGAATAAAATCCAGAGTATGAGCTTGCAGTTTCATCTTCTGTTAGATAATGATTCATTTGATTACAGTAAATACAATTGGAAGGGAAAGGCAAAAAATTAAATTTAAGGAAAATATTGTTAATTCTTTTTTAATAAAGGTGTATATAAATATATATATAAATATAATAATATATAAATGTCACAAGTTTCTTACTATAAAAGACAGTAGCTGGATAGTCCCCAATTTAACCATTGTCATCCACAGAGTCCTGATTAACCCACTTGTAGCTGGCAGCACCTGCAGATAGAACCCCTCTAATTCCATTTCCCTCCACTGGCAAATACCTCTTTCTATTGCTTTTTCCTTCCTTGTCTCCTCAGTAGAGCTGGTGGAAGCTGTTAGATGGAGCAAACCTTGCTGCCACTGTGCAGCAGGGTCTCAGGAGTTGCTGATGTCATGCCCTCTGAAATGTGGTGACATCCAGGCCCACTGCCTTAAGCCAGCTAAGCCCTGCAACTTGCTCTGGGACCTACCAAGCCTCAGCTGTAGCCACACAGCTGGATAAATTCCTCAACCAAATAAGTGTAACTGGTTCAGAATGTAACTTCTGGTTGTTTAGAGCAAAGATTTTTTAGGTCATGCTTGCCTCAATTACTGCCATTGAGACTCTTCCCATCTGCTGGTGATATTTTGGAGGCTAATGCACGCGGTGGTAGAAGGTTATTGTTATGAAAAGCCACAGGTTAGATATTTGCCATGCAGTGGTCAGACAGTTGTATCTGTTATGGCTTAGAATTCTTAATTAGTGTATTTGAGCAAGCAGTTCAGTTAGTAAAATAACCATATCCCATTTCCATAGATTAGTCTTTTTCCTTAGCTTCTTGATAGAAGTTGACTTAGAGAATATTGAATGTGTCTTGGAGAGAATAAAAGGGTGGAGAAGTAACTCGGTGGTGTTGAATGGCATAAAAGTGGAAATTACAATGGGCAGATGAGAAACATAGTGGCTTTTGTTATGATTGCTTGAAAATATCTGTTCCCTTGCCACTGGAATTGCAGACATAACTTCTGTTTTAAACAGTCTTATCCAGTTTTCCATCTGGATTATAGTGAAGGAATAAATGTAGCTTTCAAAAGGAATCCAGAGGAAACAATAGTGTTAGGAAACTGTATGATACTGGACTTCAATACAAATTTTTGAGTGGTGTCTAGTGTAAATGGCTTGATGAATGATTACTGGATCAGTCCAATTTCAGTGCAAATGTATTGAACATCCTGCTTCAACATCCTGACAATTCTGTGACAATCTGAACCTGCACTGAAGTATTTGAGTGATTCTTTGGAGGCTGTGCTAACAAAGCTGTTACCATGCAAAATCACTATTGTAGGACAATAACTTCAGTGCAAATCTGTATATTAACTGTGATTTCATATCACTGGACAGGCTCTGCCATCCCTTAAAAGCCATATTGCTGAGAAATTACCTTAATGGAACATTGGGCTTGGGATAAATTTGTCCAGTGACAGGAGCTGCAGAGTGTGAGGTGCTATAAAGTTGCTGGGGATGTGTCAGCCTTGCTGCTTGCAGCAGCTGTAAACTCCTTGTCAACATTTGAAACAGAACTTATTTCTTGTATATATACATCAGTGCAAAGCTACAGTTGCAGTGCAGGGTTTCTGCTCGGTGCAGTTATTCCAAGGTGAGTGTCTTGAGCTGGCTGGCCCAGCCTCAGCATGGCAGAAGGCAGGAACGTGGGGATGAGGTGTTGGAACTGCCTTTAAAAGAGGGGAAATGTCATGTGCTTTCTGGCACAGGTGATGTCCCTGCTGTTCTACCTGTCATCAGGCTGGCAAACCAAGGGGCACTTTTGTTCCTCACTGTCCTCTGGGTGTACATGAGCTGCTGCTTAATCCTTGCCCTGTATCTAACCATTCTGCAGCCTGCCCTTTTGGCTTCCCATGCAGCTGGAAAGGTGGGGTTTGTGCAAGGTCAATCAGCAGCAGAGATCTTGCCTGAGACCTGCTGTCTCATCCTCTGGCTCCTGCCTGCCTCCTCATCCTTCTCCATTTCTGCCTTTTTTCTTTCAGTCTGGGTTTTTTGACTTCCGGCAAAACATTCAGGCAACTTCTTTTATCACTGCTATGAGCTTGTGAACAAAAGTCAGCTAAAACCAGTGCCCTAAATGCTCAATGGGTACAAATTGTCCTGGTTTGAGGGTGAGTTGAAGCCCAGGCACTACGGCTGCTGTCCTCTGGAAAGGAGGCTGCATGTGAAAACCACTTAGCCTCAAGCAGAAACTCAGTTTCTTTTTGCTTTTAGATTTTATTTTATCTTTCTTTCAAGAAGCAGGTAGCAGATTCAGTCCATCTCAACTGCATTTTTACCTTGCCTCAAATAAAGGACAACTGCTGCTGTCTCTTGCTGCTTGAAAGATTGAGTGGGTATGTTGTCCTCTCCAAAAGAGAGAGACATCTGCAAAACAGCATCTTTTACTGATGAAGGAAAATGAATGTTTGCATGGAAAATTATTTCCCTTTTCCTGTTTTTCTTTTTATAGCATCTTTTAAGTTTCTGGGTATTTCTATCCCCCTCCCCAGCTCTCTGCCTATAGCAGAACATGCCATGACGTTTTTAGCCTTAAACTCAGGCATTAAGTAACAACTTAAAGCTAGAAAATTGGAGTCACTCTAAGATTTCTGACTTCCTAAGTCCTTTTCTTTCATTAAAATGAAGGCAGCATTTTTAGCAAGTGTTAACACAAGTATATTGTGGAATCATGCAATGCCATGAGCAGGTCGTGTGGGTAGCCCCTGCATCTCACTGCATGTTAATCTTGATGCTGCCAGCTTTTCTAAGATTTGCTTAGAGCATTGAGTCAATAAAGATTGACTTCTTTTGAAGAGGGCCCATGTTTCCCTTCTGAGGTTTGTATACAGCAATTAGCACAGCCTGACCCAAGCTGCACAAGAGATTTGGCAAAAAGAAACTAACAGAACAACCTCATAATGGAGAAAAAACCTCATGTTTTTGACACCTGGGGGCCAATCCTTAGTGTTTTTAGGGTTGATAGACTCTTCTAGCCAACACCTTGGCTTTTTGTGGGGAATTTCAGCAGTTTTCTGTCAAGTTGCAGTTTCTGGAGTTATAATTTTGCATAAACTTGGTACTTTTGAAAGGGAATGAAAACAAGTGGTCTGGATCTCTCCCTAAGCATTTTCTCACTCCTTCTGCTGCAAGTAAATTGTCCTCATGTGGAGGTACCAGCTACAAAAGGTTGCAAATGCCGTAGCACCTGCTCAGCAGGGAAAATGAAATAGCTTTGCACTGGGCAGCTACAACTACTGTGCTATTTTGGTCACTTCAGAGACACTGGTTTCATGTCCTCCAAGGCTGCCCCAGTCACTCTTTCCCCTCTGGCTTTAGATGTCTTCTCGAGTTGAGACAGATAAGAGGGGAAGGGTGGATCATAAAGGAGAAAATGTAGCAAAGCTGTAAATGTCCTAAAACATTGCAAATAGAAAAAGTATATTTTAAGGGTATCATCTGTAGGAAGTGAATAAAACATCAAGTGATACTAAGAGTACTCAGAGGAAATTGCTAAGTTAAGCCATCTCCTCGCTGAAAGGCAACAGAAACGAGTTAATAAGGCAAGGCAGGCCTAGGAGGGAAAACTTAAGCTTTTAACTTCTTGTTTTCTTGAGAAAATGTTGAATTATGACCCTCAAAAGTGAGAACTTATTTTTCTGAGGGAGCACAGTGGCAAAACCAAGGTTGCCACTAATGACTTTTCAATGAAAAAGAAAAAAATTGTTCATTCTACAATATTGGGTCATGAAGTATGTTAACGTGTCCCCTTAATTTTGGTTTTCCCAGTTAAATAGAAAATGATTAGATGACAATTTTTACCTAAGGTAAGTAATTCTAGAATAGTAAAAATTAGAAACAGCAATTTAAAATAATGTCTTACTGAATAGTATCAGGATGAATAAATAGAAGTAGTATTTCCTGGAGTGCTCACTATTTAAAGCTATTTTGTGTTGGATTTTGTTTCATGCTGTTAAACACTGTATTATTTTCTATCTGCATAATTAACAACAAGAAGAGGAGTTTCCTCTTCTGCCAGTCTGTTCACTAGTTTGAAGATTGAATATGTAAAACTATTGATGGTACATTTTCATGCCTAGATGTTGCTAAGATCTCCTCAGTTCTGGGCTCCCCAGTTGAAGAGAGACAAGGAAACACTTGGAGTCTGACAAACTATCAGGATGATTAAGGGCTTGGAGAATCTATCTATAAAGCTTCTATTACCTGTGATTTAATAGTTATTCAGTGCTGCTGTTTTAAAAGAACCTCTGCAATGCAGGCAGTGATTTCTTCTCACTTAGACACATAAAATAAAAATTTATTTGTGGAATGACTTGGATTTTGCCATGTTAATGGTCTGAAAAGTAAAGCCTTGGTGTTGCTGCTTGATATAAATAGAAGAGGGCTGCAAAGTACTGGAAGAAGAGCTTGGCTCAAAAGCTGTGCACGGGCCAGTCCACGTGCTCTCCTGGGCTTCATGCTGACTTCTGGGGTACTCAGTGCTCATGTGTTGTGGCCTTAACAATGAGGATTAAAAACTTAGTGTAAGGCACTGCATGAAAGATGAGTCAGGCACACAGACACAAAGCAAATAACAAACAGTTGCATGTTGTTGGGCTCAGGGAGGTAAACAGACTCGGGCTATGTGCATTGGAAGAAATTCAGCAAGCCAGGCCCCAGAGTAGCAGATGTTCTCTGAATGAGGTGAAAAACTGTCAGCTGTGTGAAGCCCAGATAATGCAAAAAGGGGGCCAACAGAAATAAGCACTGAAGCCATTAGCAAGGCAGCCAGGAGAATATGCATTATATTAGCAAATATGCTGCCGAGGATCTTGAAAGGGCAAATGGGAGATGACTGTGGTTTGAAAGATAACAGGAGGGTGGCTGTTAAGCACAGGTTAGTGTTGGAGGTGCTAGAGCAGAAAAAGGGCATCCCCAAAGCTCCACTTGTGCTGCAGCTAGAGCCTTGGCAATGGTATTGGAGGAGGGTGTGGGGTGAGAGGAGGGCTTCAGCCTCCTCCCCTGCAGCATGCCCAAAGCTGCCTGCAGCACCATCGTGCAATGCTGGATTCCTTGTGCAGGGGTGAAACAAGGACAGCAGCACATCCATTCCATCATGATGTGAAGAACTGATGAAAGAAGATTTGCTGTTATCCAAACCTAGTCTTAAACTGCAGGTGGTGAAATTGAATACTTTTTTTTTCTTTCATTCTCCTGGCAATTAATTGTGTGCAGAAGACACTTTATCAAAGTTTTCTTTCCAATCCTGATCTATAGGCAATTCTTCCAGAGAAGTACTTGAGGGAACTCTAGTGAAGAGGATGCCATATGGTCTCCTTAGGGTGTGTTTTGGATAAAGGATGCTTTAAGTTTAGTCCTCGAAATGTGTTGTTTATGATGGTGGTGTGCAAACTATTTTCTATGCAGTGGGGGGAAACCCACCTGGTGCTTGCTTGCTTGCAGGGTATTTGTGTCATGTGTGGGATGTGAAAGGCCAAAGAGGCAGAGCTGCTGCTGGCCCAGGCTGCCCTGGGTTGGAGTTGAGATGGCTTTGGCCCTCCTGTCCCTGAGGGGGTGACACTTTCTCCTGGCCGAGTTGTATTTTTCTTTTTTTCCCCTCTTTGTTTTAATGAACATTTTGTTTTAATAAACAGTTCGTGAAGTTTTTGTTTTGTTTGGGTTTTTAGTTTTTGTTTGGTTTTGAGGGAAAATACAAATAATACTTGGGACTGTATCTTGCTTTCACCTGTGCAGGGTGCTCTAGACTTTAAAAGAGGTGGAGAGACAGCTGAAACGAATTGAGGTGCAGAGGAGGTGGTGCTTTTCTGAAGACTCCTTCCAGATATTCAACAACAAAGAAATTAGAAACTTGGTGAAAATAGTTTGACTCGTTTCACTCCTGATAAGGCAGAAGTGGCAAAATGTCCTTGGTCCAGAGCCTGTTCATCTGCAGGATCTGCTACATTCCAATTAGGGGCTCAGTGAGGAGCCTGACCTGCAGTTCCAAGGTGCTTATTAAATTCCTTTGGTTTCAGCCACTTGCTGTGATAATACAGGCTAAAAATTTTACTTAGAGGCTAATAAGAAACAGTTTTTGTTGGAGACTTTGATGCGATATCTTCAGAGCAGATCTGAAATGTCTAATTTAATGCATAATGAATAATCTAGTTTTCTGTTTGAGACTTCAGACTTTCCCCTCAGTACCGTTTCAGGCTCTAGCTGCCTGTGATGCCTCTCTTGGGTCAAATGAAAGGGAAAAAAAAAGGCTGTTGGTAGTTGGGGAAAACTAAGAAATGCCAAGGAGAAGGTCAGGGGACTGCTGACATGGGTAATGAATAATATCAGGAAGGTGAGAGGCTAGACAGAATTCCTAATGCCTTGCAGAAGGCTGAAGGGGAAGTGTTGGAATGAGCTGGGATAAGCTCAGGCTCTCTGGAGATGGTTGGTGCCTCCACTGGGGTGTGGAAAGGGTGGAAGTGGCTGTGGGGCAAGGAGGGGAAATGTCTCCAGGCAGGGTTACGAGGGTGACTTCTCAGTAGGATGCTGTCAGTGAAACGATGTGGTGAGCTTGGCAAAACAGGACAAAACAAATTGGAGGCTGAGGTAGGAATTAAGTGAAAAGGAATAAATATTTCTACTGTAACAGTCCATTTTGCATTTGATGCAATTTGAAATGAAGTTTTTTATTTAGGCAAATAGATAATATTTTTACAAAAGAAATAATATTTTATTTCTA
>JAOEGS010018991.1:4529-17828 GCA_025447755.1 Corythornis vintsioides
TAATTTTTAATTATAAAAAAAATATTAATTTTTAATTTACTGTTATTTTTGTGGGATAAAAATGTGGGGGTGTCTTGAAGGAAGTCAAGACAGGCTTCTACATTTCCCAGAGTAACAAACTTTAAGGAAGCTTTTCAACATAACTAAAGTCAAAAGACATCTAATTTAACTTGGAGCATTCTTACTGCTTACATTGAGTTCTTCTGATACTCCACTGCTGTAAATACTTCCAGAAAACTGTTAATTATAATTAAGACCAATTCTCAAGCAGTCACAGAAAAATTAAAACACCTCTGCAGACACCAACCAACCAAAAAATCTTGATATGACAAAAAGTATTTTAGCAAGAAATAAAAGACAAAGCAATGAACAAAGAAAACTTCAAAGAAAAAATCCAGGTATACATGCTTTTAAAAAAATGCATGTATTAAAAAATGCATTTAGATTCTGAAAGTGAATCCACACCTTTGGGTGTGAATTGCAAGGTTTGTGTTGGTTGGTTTGGTTTTGGTGTGGGTTTTTTTTTTGCATTTTTGGGTGTAGGGGAATTAAGGTTTTTTGTTGTTTTGTTTTAGAACCACAGTCTCCAAGGAACAATATTAACATGATAGAAAAACTTTAATCAAACCACTGATTTATCTTTTGACTACTGTATCAAATTTGTTAAGAGACAAAAGACTTTCTTAAATGCTAATATTTCCAGTATTGTCTCAGCAATGCACATTCACACTCCAATATCACCTACCTTTCCATCAAACCAGGGCTACCCAAAACTAAGTGCTAAAAACAACTGGGGGGAGGGAATAGCAGCAATGTGGTATTATTTTAAGCTTCATACATCTAAGAATCCTCGCAGAGGAGTGGGCTCTGCACTGAGGGTGCACATGGGTGCTGGAAGCAGATTCACTGTTGCCAGAGGACCTGAGAGGCTGAACGCCAGGAGATGGCGCTGACAGCAGATTCTTGAGCAAGTTCTTGCCATCCCTCTGCATCCACACTCAACTCTTCCTGTTTAAAACCTCGAAGAATTCCTTCTTTAGGAATTCCTTCTTTAGGACCATGCTTTCCTTCATCTCAGCCAGTACTTCATACATGCATAATCTACTGTTGTAACTTAAAAACAACACACAAGCCATTAGAAACCATTTTTTAAAACTTTTTTTTAACACATTCAATCTCTCATCAAATCAAGACTGTTAGCTGGGATGACAGAGGAATATACACTGCTGAGTTCTTACAATGATTTTACAACATGTGAAAAAATAGCAGTAGAACTTTCCAGACATCACATTTCTTACATCAAAGATGACAGACCAGTATTGATTCTGATGTGTAAAATCAAACTTCATTCACTTGTCACAGAATAAAATGTTTCAGGTTAATCAGTTGCAGATTACTTCCTCCTTCATTTATTGTTCTGCTAGTGAAGTTATCCATTAAAAAGTAAAGAATTATTTTTTATTTTCAACCAAATTCTAAAGACAAAACAAACAGGGAATGAGAAAGGCAAAGTCTACAGTAGTGATTCACATACACTTATGTGCACTACAGAAGGCAACATCCTTTATCTTCTATTTTTACCTTAACAGGAAAGTAGGAGACCATCAGTAAGACAAAATGTTGACTAGAATTCATCCTAAAAACTAAAAAAAAAAAATACACCACTATATATTTTTATCATTTCATTGAGAAATCACATGGATTTTGGTAATCAGTGAATACAGCAGAAAATACTTTCAGGTTTGTTTGGAGTTTTTTGAGAAGCCAGCAGGGTTATAAAACTCACTGAGTCTACCACATCAATTACCAAAGTCATAACAGAGTTATTCAACCAGCTCAGCACACCAGCCTGATCCTGCCCAGCTACTGAATGCACCTGTCTACTTCAAGATAGAGACTCTTAGAAGGAAAATAGTGGTAAATTAAATATGCAAACTACAGATTTCTCAGGGTAATTGAACTTTTATTTTGGGTACCTGTAGAATCCCTATTAAGAATAAATTCTCCCTAATTAGGGAGAGATTCTCCTTAGGAAGAAGCAGCATTTTGAAGTAGAGGGTGCAGAAACAAGATCCAGTCTTTTATAAACTCAAAGAAATGCACTGGGGTTTGCACGAGGATCCTTTTGGTTCCTGTATCTGTATGTCAGCCAGACTCCCAGAATCTGCAAACAAAAGCCAAAGATACTCAGCAGAGGGTCTCCAAACCATTAAGAATTACAAAAATGGTTTTAAACACAAAATCCCAACAATTAATATTCCAGAATACAAGTTTAGGATACTTTGCTATTGCTAAAATTGCTCAATCACACACCAGCTTTCTTCATTAGAAAATAGAAGGGACATTCTCCTAACAATTTATATCTAGCAACAGAGAGAGCAACAAAAAGGCAAATTTATGTACACAGTGCAATGTAAAGTATATTTCATAGGTAAGTCTAGCATTACATTACTCTTCTCCCTCCCCAGACAATAAATATTTATAAACTTTGTTTTAGTATAATGATGAGCAAATACTCCCAAATTATTTCATTTTACCACCTAACTACAAGGCTATTTTTCTAGGATATTTTCAAATCCTGTTCTCCTGAACAACCTTCCCCCACTCCCAGAAGCTCCAGATTTTCAGAGGAGAATGAGGGCAGATGTCAGAGTGATTCTGTTTAAGCTGCTGCACCTCTTTTGTTGCTGCAATACCTGAAAACAGCACTAAGCAGCAGAAGTATTTTCATATGCTGAGCTGCAGGGTTATAAAAGACCTGACCTGAGGTTTTTTTATTCACTGATCTGTAAGCCAAATATATGCATCACCCCAATACTAAAACAAAGACCTTTTTAACTTGATGTTTAAAAAATTTCAAGATGAGTGAACTGGGCATAAAAAAATTATCCAACAGCCAATAAACCCCAGGCTGTGGGTGCATGTGTGAAGAACATGGGAACAAAGCAAAGCAACAACACTTTTTATTCCTTTTGTAGAATGGTAAACCTGAAGAGCTAACTTTCTGCAAAACTTAAGCTTTATAATTTAATGTATCTGCTGTTTCTAGTCTAAATAACCTAAAGTTGCCAGAGCTCTCAGTGTTGAGTAAAGACAGACCCTCCTTTTGCACACTTAAGCCTAGAAAGATTTCACCTAATGATTTGACTCTGAGATGATAGAGTTAGTGTAATAAACCTCCTAAAATTCACAAAACAAGTGGGGGAAGGACTCAATTCTCTAACCTCCTACTCACCTCTGTGAAACTGAAGAAGAGTCCTATGCCTCCAACAAATCTCAGCACCATTCCAGAATACTCTTCTATTATTGGTGCACACGGTTGACACTGGCGGCTACTATAGCAATCCTGCAGGGGATACAAACAGAGAATTGCTCTCCATTTTCTCAGTGGCCACTGCCTGAAACAGCCTGCCAGCCATGGACAGAACTCTGAGCTGCTTTCAAAGACTCCATAAAAGCAGATGTATAAATGACAATGGAGAACAACCATTATAGGGTGCTCTGTGACTGTTTCCCGTCCCTTAGCTTAGAGCCACTGCAACATCTTCACACAATAGTTCAACTGGCTTTCTGCAACTCCAAAACCAAGCTGAACAAACACAATGAAGTTGAAACTTTTCTTTCCATGCTTGAACTTACAGAGAAGCAGGTTTCATTCGGATCAAAAACTCTGAATCCACAACAATTCAGGTTTCTCTCGATGTCTGCTCTGGCGCTGTTAGTGTTATTCCATCCCACCTCCAGCAGCTGACTCTAGAAGGCACAAGAAAATACATATTTATTGATATCTTTGGCATTTTATTGGAAACCAATATCCTAGGCCAAGTTGGCCATTTTCTAACTAAAACTTTCTGATCCTGATACACTAATATATTAACAACATGAATGTTCAGTGTGTGGAGCTAATGAAATAGCAGCACCTAGTAGCAGCACTTTCACTGTTATCATTCATTTTCTTCCTTTTTTCCCTAAATCTATTAAGATTGGGGGGGTGTTGTCCACACAACACACCCCCCCATCCACCCCTCAAAGTAATGGGACATTAATCTAACTGGGACTGCTACAACTTTAAACCAAAACTGTGTTTACATGTAGGAAGCTGATTCCTGAGTCACTGTACTCTTGCCTGCTTCTTACACAGTAAAATTCAGTCTCCATACCCCACAGAAGCTGGTTTTACTTTCACACTTCAGGGTCACCTTTGTCCCTAGGGTAGTCATGACCTCATCAGTTACACAGGAACACTTCAGTGGGTTTATCACTTTTATATTATGACTACTGTAGATTTCAAAAGGCTTATCTGGAATTGCTGAACACATGGTATAGTCAAAATATGGTGCTGCTGTACTTGTGACCATAAACCTACACATGAAGCTTCAAAAATACATAATTAAAAAAAAAATAATAATCTGGAAGCAATTTTAGAACCAAGATATATTTATTTCTAGCTACCACAGCCATGCACTACCTAAAATCTAGTCTTTATTTAAAAGGATAATACTGATTTCCTTACAATATGCTCTCCCCATTTTGTAGAAGACTAAACATATGTGTGTGTATATATATATTTAAACATATGTGTGTGTGTACATACTATACTTTTAGTAGTACAGATTACCTGAGAAGTCAGGAAACTTGTCTTACCTGCTGTTCCTTGTTTAGTGCCAAACAGGCACAGGAGACAGAAAACTGGACAATAAAGACTAGCAAAAGAATAATCATGTACTGGAAATAGTAGTTAAGGATACACTCTCAAATTCATTTTTCTGTTGTAACACATATGCCTAATGGTAGTCCTTACTTCATTGGGTAACAACAGATCCTTTAAAACAAAATAATTATAGCAATAAATTCTGACCAGATGTGGAAAAGGGGATGCAAATAATGATGCAAAAAGATGATGCAAAGAATGTTCCCAGAATTCAGTCAGCATATCTATTCTTGGCTATTATTACACATACCAGCAGCTGGCATTTCTGGATTAGGTGTTTCTTGCCTAGCAAGACAACATGAGCAGAGAGGTTAATAAAAGGAGCTTTGAGAGAGAAAAATCTACAGCAAATTTCTCAAACTCTAGCAATTCTTACTATCATACCAAGAAATAAAGTAATGTAATAAAGAAAATACTTTTCTGGGTATTCCATATTCTCTTTTTTTTTCCCTTTCAATGGCATAGTCTTGTAATTAATTAAAAAAAAAAAAAAAAGATTACTTTAGCCTAGATTTAAATTAAAAAAAAGAAAAAAAAAAAGAAAAAAGCTGCTTTGGGAACACAACCTTGCTTTTCTGCTGATGAAAACAGAACTTTTACTGAGGAGCACATTCTGAAAGTTGTCTTCACAATTTGCCTGCTGTTTTCAGAGGCAGATACTTATCTCGTGCAATTAAACAGTTTGTAAAGTGGAAGTCACTACTTAATTACATACCACAAGCAGAAAAAATAATCATTTTATCTAATTATTCTCTTTTCTCATCCAAACAGATTGATATTGTCATGTGAGGAAGTATCACAGGCTGCTTACACAGCATCAGTAAACATGAAGGGGCAGCAAAGCAGACTGAGAAGGCCTGTGCCCATTGTGAGTCCAGGTCACAATTAAAACCAAAATGTTTCTGGACTGCCTGTATTACCCACAGAGCACTGCCAGCTACAGCCACCTCCCTATCTGGAGGTGTTACCTTGCTCTATACTGTTAAATATTAATAGTGCACAGTAGTTCACATCCTCTTGGTGTAAGGTTGAGCATAAAGAGGTACCTCACATAAAGAGGCACCATAAAAAGCTCTCTAAAATGAAACCATTTTCATTTTTAAGGAGAGAAGACATGAATAATTCTGTCTTGAGAGCACAAACAAGGGAGAAAAAAGGAAGCTGGAATAAAGTTAACCAGGAAGGAAGTTTAATTTAGACTACACTTCACCCAAACAAGATGTCACTTTCTGTTCTGTTTCTGACAGAGCTTCCACACCAGTCTGAACTGCCAGAGCACGTTGCTCATGTGGCTTCAACCACCTTGCAACCCCTGCAGAGCATCAGAAGGATACAAAGAATAGCAGCACTTGGTGATGCTTGACGGCGCCGATCAGGCCGACCAAGGCGATGAGGAAGAGGAAGATTCCCACTGCAATTGCCACTCCAACCACTCTGAAGCTGGAGATGAGGCCGAAGCCGATGCCCCACGCGGCGATCCCGATCAGCAGCAGGCTCACCAGCTGCAGGAACAGAAAGCAAGGAGTTAGCCTGCATCTGGAACTGAATTTAGCCTGCATCTTGAACTTAGCCTGCACCTGGAACTGAACTTAGCCTGCATCTTGAACTGAACTTAGCCTGCATCTTGAAGGCTCAAACCATACCCAGCTCCCTTCTTGGTTTCTAGAAGGTACAACTCTTCCTGCCAGCCCAAAGCCAAGCACAAGCCTAAATAAATGAATCCTCAGTTGCAAATATTTTAAGGGAGATGTCCTTCAACGCTGTTAATGTGGAGCTGTAACAATCTAAATCAAAACCTCAATCAAGCCATGTATCGAAGTTCAGACAGGCACAATAAATATTTGGGTTCAGGGTGGAAAAGCCCCAGCTCAAGCCAAACAACGAAGCTAAAGGAGAAGCAGACACTACCAGCTGGAGTCAGAAAAGCCAAAAGCTGAAGCCCAAGTCAAAACTGAAGCCCCAAGCCAAAGCCACTTTATTTTTTTTCCCCAGCCATCTTTTACCTGTTCAGCACAGCAGGCAAAGCCAGTCTGTCTTTTTTCTAGAGGCTGCATTTTGCTGTCTCCTTTTCCCAACTCCTTACTGGTGAAGTTACAGTGCCTGCTATCTAACAACATCAGCAGAACACCTGCATTCTCTCAGCCTTGCTGCTTCTCATTATTTTGTTCAACTTATCTCTCAGACCAGCACCTTCCTCATCACAAGCTACTCAGAGTCAGTGTTCTCAACCAGAGCCTGAGAACCC
Organism: Corythornis vintsioides; assembly: GCA_025447755.1. NCBI lineage: Eukaryota > Metazoa > Chordata > Aves > Coraciiformes > Alcedinidae > Corythornis > Corythornis vintsioides. The sequence continues at coordinate 11,486 of JAOEGS010018991.1, forward strand.
CAGTCCCATTAAAGCTTTCTCACAGGTCAGTACCAATGTTATCTTCCACCAGGGCCTGAAAACTCCCCAGCCCCTCTACAACTCCCCACAGCCATGCTACATTATCTATGACTAACTAGAGACACTAAACTCAAATATAGATTAGAACTGACAAAAAAAAAAAAAGCTCAAAATCATCAGCTTCAACTTACAGAATTGAAAAAGAATGAAAATTGCAGATGTTAGAAAATGTGTTTTACAACTCCACAACTCTGAATGTGAAAAAACGTGCATTTTGACAAACATCACTGTAATGGGCAATGCAGCTTGTATTAGTTTCCTGGAGAATCTCCTACAGTTTATACACAACAGTTAGCAAGGTCACACAAAAATACTTTCAATCTGCAGCTCAAGGACTTCATGCAGCAAAGTTTCATGTACCAAGGACTTCATGCAGCAAAATTCCTCTGCTGCATATTTCTTTGAGAAAATAGCTCTTCTATGATGTCAGTCCAATTCCAATACCCAAACCACTCTTAGGCTGTTTCCTTCCTTTTAAAGATGGCATTCAGAGAAAGCAGGCAGAATCTGTTCCAGTTAGTGTACTGGGAATTATTGTTTATATGGGCAGGAAGCTCCAGCCTTTCCTGTTTCCATGCCAGAAGCACAAAGCTTTTGGCAAGAGGAGAAAAAAATAAATTGAAACATGAAAAGCTTTAGAGAAATCTGTAATGAAGTACAGCAGGAGAGAAGCAGCAAAGCCAACCAAGATGCCCAATACACAAGATGCATTACACCCTCTAGTTTGAAACAGAACTATGTGTAAGAGAGAACATCATGGGCAATGAGGTAAGTTACACCAGTTCAACACACAAGTTTTAACTTTCCAAAAGCCTGACCTCACAAAAAATAAAAAGAAGTTGCATCATTATAAAAAAAATTAAAAATAAAAAAAAATAAATATACAATCAGCCAAACAACAAAACAACCAGAACATAAAATGAAGCAGTAAGTGCTTGGTCTAGTCCAACTACTTGGCTTTATTTGACAACAAATGCAGAGCAAGCACTTCAAGTTGCTCATTAGTTTCCTTCCAAGCAAGGCTACCTGTTGTGATCTGTGTATGTGATCTGTGCTGTTCACTTTATTTCACCGTCTCATGCCACTGGGAAGATTTATGTTTCCACATAAGCACCAGAATTAAACAACAAAAGCAATCCCATAGATAGTTTCCCATCAAAATGTGCTGGCTGATGTCCCATCAGCTTCTGAATCCACTGCACTCACACTGCCACCACTCAGCTCTTCAAAGTGTTATTAAAAAAATATCAAAAGCTAGGACTTATTTTATTTCACAAAGGGAATCAGAAAAAACTCTGCCCCTGATTTTCACCAACAGCTCTTTCCTCTGCCTGAGCTGTGACTGCAAATCTTGATTTTTACCAATCTGCCTCCAGGATAACTGTGTATTTGTTAATCTCTCATTTCTTATGAGGTCTAAAACAATTAGATGAGATAAATTTTATTCTTCCAGTATCAAAATCCAAAGAGCTAAGGAAAAATCTGTGCCTAAACCACCCCCTGAGTAAACAGACTGCACAAGCTGCTGCTTAGTGATTACTTCTGGCTGTTGTTAGTCAGCTCAGCTTTCATTATTCTGATGAGCATTACATGAGTGTGTGTGTGACACTATAAACTATTACATGCCCCCCAGGCAAAAAAACCAACTTTTTTGGTAGAAACAGACACATACTGAATGAAACTTTGTGTTTCAGAACTGAAATGGAGGCTGTTGGTTTACAAACCATTCCAGAAAAATATTTAAGTACCTGACTCCTCTGCATGTTGACTGAAAGATTGTTATTATTATGTCTGCATTTTCAGGTTTGTTAGACTATCTGAATGTTGAGCAATAAAGCTACACATATTTACATATATATTTATGTAGAAATTACTAACAGCTTATTCCAGTGGTTTTTTAAACAAAAAGATTTAGAAGTAATATTTTTAACATATTTTATATTTAAAGACAATTCTAGTAAAATTTACTTGAAATAAAATTACTTAGTAACCCTAACTACTTTTGAGTAATATGTACATTCTAAACTCACAAGCTTTATTTACTTATTAAAAGTCACCTATTTCTGTTCTATAAAGAAAAAAGGACTTTCCATGCAGCTTCTGAATGCCACATTTTGTTTTCTTGAAACCACATCTCACAGCATCAGAACTTAAAGAAAAAGCACCATCCTTGGGGGACTGAAGTACATGTGATCCATATAAACTTACCTAAAGCTAGATCAGAGTCTAGTTAGTAGTGACTAGGACTGGTTTCCTACAGTAGTCTTAGTAACCTGAAAGGGCATGGGTTGGAAAATGACCTGTCAGGACTGCATGACAACATGGACTGCTGAGCTTGAAGGGCTCAGCACCCAGCTGCCAGCTTATCAACAGCCCTGCAGAGCCTGGCACTGGGGCCAGCATTATGCAGCATCTGCAGCAACAACCTGAATAATTCTTAATGAATTCAGGTGCTGAATTCTGCACCTGGGCTGCTTCAGCAGAGCCCTGGAGCAGAGCAGTTGAGCAGCTCCCTGAGAGCCATAGGAATGACACTGGTTCCCAAGCTGAGTGGGAGCCAAGAGGGTGTTCTGACTGCTAACAGGGAAAGCCAAGGGGAATGCAGTCAAAGGAAACTCGATGGTGAGACTGCAGCTCACATTCTGGCTCCTATTTCAAGCCCCCAAGGTCAAAAAGGAATCTGAGAACCTGTAAAGCATCACCACACAGAAGGAGGTTATGGAGCTCAGTTTATTTAGCCTAAGAGGCAGTGTAGGGAGAATCTAATAGCAAGTGGAGCTGAAGATAAAACAAGAAGGGAAGCAAACTCTAAAGATGGGACAGGTGACCCCAAACTGCCCAACGAGGGATTCCAGCCCATAGACATCAGATCCAGTATAGAAAGCTCTGGGATCTGGAGGGTCTCTCATCACTGTTGTTGGGGTTCTTCCTCTCTTGGGGGGTTCTCCCCCTCAGAGCACCCAGCAGGGCTCTGTCCATTCTGCCTTTGATCCTGATGGGTCTGTTCCTGACCCTGGTGCCAGAATCCAGCTCCTGAACAGCTCCAGCTGCTGCTGGGCCCAGTCTGGGCCTCTCCCTGTGCCAACTCCACAGCATAAAGAATGAAAAATAAAATGACTGAACAGAATTTGTTCTGTTCTCACTCAAACCAGGACAGCATTAGAAAAAACATCTGTAAGGTGGTTGGGTGTCATATTCAGAGAGGCAATAATCTTCTGAGGTTTTCAAGACTCAGCAGAGAAAGCCTCAGCTATCAAATGTGCTCCTCAATGCTGCTCTGAGCAAGAGCCTGGAGAGGCAGATCCCAGAAATCTGTTCCAACCAACACTCCAACACATCACAGCCAGCTCTTCTTCATGGAGACCTCACCTCTCCACACCAAAATTCAATTAAGGGACAGATTCAGCAATTTTTTTTCAATCAACCATATTGCCAACAGGCAAAAATGTTACTCCAATGTCAGCAGCTCTACAGGAAAAAAAAAATAGGGGATTTTAAGATCAGTGGAATGGACACACATAGACATCTGAAATTCAGAGATGTTTCAAAAACAGTTACCTCTATGACAACTAAATTCTTCTTTGTGTAGAAAACTACAGATTCAACTGTCCTGTTCTCCATCATTAAAGCATCAGGGTTCTCTTTCCCCTTACTGCTGCATAAATTCCTACTTCTACAGAAAACAAAACAACACAACACACAAAACAACCCATCAGGCACACACAAAAAAACCAACAAAAACAAAACACCCAACCCCAAACTAGTTCCTAATTTGCTCTATTCTTTGGATCCAAGTTCTCCTATGCATGTAGCTGCTCATTCCCCTCTCTCCTGTACTGGAAAAATGGATTAATTTTTCCACACTTACCCATTGTGTACTCATCCCCAAGCTTATAGTCTAGATGATAAAAAGAAACCAAGATACTGACAAATTATTTCTCCCAACACCACCACTAAAAAAACTATTCAAATGCCAAAACCAGTTCCTTCCTGCTTCAAATGCAAGCCAGAAGCAAATCAGCTGGTGACTTTTCATCATTTCCACTAGCTTGGACTGCTTGCTAAGAAGGCAGTTAGTAAAAACTGCATTTCTGAAGTTAAATTTCAAGAAATACAGCCTCACCACTCCCAGGTAAACTGCATTTACACTGCTATCAGCAAAGGAAATATTTACAGAGTAGCTGTCAGACTGGATATGGAACAGGAACTAAAAGCAAAGGGATTACACACATGATGAAACATCCTCCCTAACCTCTCTCTCCACAAAATTGAGGTTGGATAGCAACTTGCTCCCCTTTCTGTGTGGGGAATGCTGCAACTAAGACAAACACTATTAAAAACCCTCCTGTGCCAAACATGTGCCATCCATGTGCCATCCAAATCTGGAAACTTCTGCACTCATGGTTGTATATTTTCATAATGCAGGAAAAACAGTTTTGATAAAGAATGCAGAAATGCACTAATTACACTTGCAATAAATACTGTAACCAGACAATATGCAGCAATGAAAAAAAAAAAAAAAGAAAAAAAGAAAAAACTTTTCAAATACAATGCTTTGGAAAAGTGATGCAAAACCAGGCCAGTCTAAAAAAACAAGTTGAGAGAGAAAAAAATATTGTAAAAAGTAAATTATCAAAGTGGTTTCTGGTGTTAAGAGGACACATGGATGCTCTTGGAATGAAGTCTGTGCTATTAAAAAATACACATTTTAATTGGTAAAGGCCCATATGTTTTACAGCCACTCTATGTTTAAGTAAAACATGAAAACAAAGACAAGATGTTGAGCAGTAATGAGTATGGAAATCACATTTACTGCTTCAGAAATAGTTAAGTTGCTGCTTAGGTGACAAAAACAGCACACAACCATCTAAATGGACATTTTTCTTTTATTATTAAATATTTAATCTTTTGTTCCAGCTACCACTTCAACCTTCTACCACTAGCTACAGCTTAGGAATTTCCCTTTCCCTTCTGCAAGTCTGATTTGAAGATGTCAACTGCTGATACTTCAACACAATTAGTCAAAACTTCCTTGGAAGGAAGACTGCTTAAAGGTTGTCTGGTTAAAGGGAGCAGATACTGAGGGAGCTGACATCTAGGGCACTCATACAGGGAACATCAGGCATCCTGAGTTACAGATGGGTCTGACATTCAGTGTGTGATTGAGATTATTCAGAAAAGATAAAATTGGCCAGATACACAAAATTAGTATATTAAAGGTCCTTGTATGGAAAGACTTCTTATAGCAATACACATCATTTTATACACACTGAGTCAACAGTCTCAATTATTTTTCTCTACTATTCCAATTCTCAGAAGGAATCTTACTGAAAAGTCAGCAAGACTCAGCCTAGATACCAGACTTGCTCTTTATAAGATAAATTTAAAATAGAATCAGGGCCTAAGGCCATTAACATAGTCTAGAGAAGAAACAAAAATCAGCAAATTGCAATCTGAAAAGAATATTAAGCAAGCAATTAGGTTAGTGTGCTTCTGGTTTCTTGCCTTAAACCAGTAACTACTTTTGTTACTGCCACAACATATACTTTTCTTGGTGTACACTACCATAAAAAGTAAAATAAGACAGCATTTAGATGAAAACAAACAAAAAAATCAAGTTTAAATATCTGATTCTAGGCATGTCTTGAGGAAAAGCAGAATATAAACTGTAACCCCCAACATGTAGCTCTGAGGGGTGATTTATTCCAAGCTCAATGCAGACACATCATTGCTAGTGAGAATACACAGAATAACAGTCAAGAAGTGCTACCTATTTTTTACACACACCAGTGTCCAGTTTAACACACACCAGTGTCCAGCTTAACACTGAGTTCCTTGATGTTGTCAGCAACGTCATTTTTAAAACTTCTAAATTCCTCTGTTAACATCTCTACAGAGGCTATCCAGTGCTGGAAATGAGCAGTATCCTCAAAGGCTTTTTTCTCATCATGGTACACATAGGCTCATCTGTGTTACTCCACTGCAGTGTAGCCAGGAACTGGTCATATTTCTCAGGTGCTTGCCATGACATCCTTTTCCACATCTGTTTCATGAACTGAACATCATCAGGGTCTCCAAAGTCTGGTCTGTTAGTTGCAAAGATGTTGTCTAGCATTAGGAGTGTGGCCAGCAAGTCAAGGGAGGTTCTCCTCCCCCTCTACTCTGCACTAGTGAGACTCCACCTTTAGTACTGTGTCCAGTGCTGGGCACCCCAGTTCAGAAAAGACAGAGAGCTACTGGAGAGAGTCCAGTGCAGGGCACCAAGCTGCTGAAGAGAGTGGAG
>JAOEGS010018992.1:0-12157 GCA_025447755.1 Corythornis vintsioides
AAATAATATAATTTTAAAACAAAAACCACCAAAAAAAAAAAAAAAAAAAAAAAAATACTAAATGGGGTAAAAAAAAAAAAAAAAAAAAAAAAAAAAAAAAAAAAAAAAAAAAAAAAGTAACTGGTATAATTCACATCTTTTCAGAGCGTTTAAACTTGAGATGCAGTGCAAAGTCTTCAAGTACTATCACACAGGTGACTGGCAAAGTACCAGTTGTTCTACCATAAAAGATACAGAAACACGAGTAAAAACCAGTTACTGCATCTTCAAAGAAACTAATAATCACTAACATACATTGTACATAAATGAAAGTACTAAATTACAGCAATTTTGGAACACAAATAAACAACGTAACGCATTTAGCTTCTTGCAATGGAAAAGTCTGTGTTGCATGTATTGAATCTTTAATCTAAAAGGCAAAGTGAGGCAATTTTATAGATTGATTTGAAATGCCTTTTACAAGCAACTACCAGCTACTGTTAGATTTTGGTCTCAAGTAGATGGCATAAATGAGGTCTTGCTTCTACAGTCACTGAACCTGTAAATTATATTTACAGTAAACAATCCCATAACCTTTACTTTCATTCATACTTTTATCTAGTCAACTCTCTGGCTTCTTTAAAGTACCATGAAACTGTCACTTTAGTTTGAGTCATAGAACCATTCAGTTTGAAAAAGACCTTTAAAATAATTCATAGATATTCATAGATATTAGCGGTTGGAAGGGACCTAGAAGATCATAATCAAGTCCAACATTTTGTGGTAATCCATAGTCAAACTTAAGGAAAAAAAAAAAACACAACAAAAAAAACCCACCACAAAACAAAACACACATCAGTTTTAACCAAAATGTACATTTAGTATTTATGTCACATTCAATAAATTACCTAAGAAAAATGGCATCTGATTCAAAGCATAAATATTGTCTGAAACAAGCTCTTTTGTCTGTTTTTGCATTTGGATTAGGAACAATAAGTTTAGTACAGAACAGAGAAGGTTCTTCTAGCCTAACAAAATCAGATGTATATATATACAAGAAACAAACTCTGCTGTAAATTTTTCAAGTATGCATTGAATATATAGGGACAGAATAAAAGTTGACAATAGTGTTTGCCACAGCATTAATAATTTTAAAAGAAACAAAGAAAATATTTTATATTTGAAAATTATTTTCTATTTTCAGTGTGCTTTGCAAGAATAACTAGTTCTCCCACAACTACTATAAAGGCAGCTTTATGCATACATGCTCAAAACGGGAGAATTAGAACTAGCTCCCCAGCATAACATTCCCATAAAATCATGCAGTAAGGCCTGATGAACCACCTACTTAATGTCTGAAGCGTATCAATAAACTAAATGAACAAACAATGTTGCAAAATTGTGCCTTCGGAAAATAATTTCCTTTATTTTAACAACTCCGGTTTCATCCTTCAACATTAGAGGTCACTGTGGGACTTTCCAAGAGCCTACACCTAGTACCTAGTATACTATGCAATAACAATTCACCATATTGATTTGGAGTCTGGGATTTGTGACAACTTCAATAGCCATATGAATTTCTCAGTTCTGAAGAACAAACAAAACTACTAATCCATAAGCCAAAGGATCCACGTATTCCAGAAACAACTGGAATCTGTGGCACACTGGTCAACTTGCAAAGGTCTCCATAGAAAATTCCAACTGTTGACATGAAAACATTTGAATCATAAAATTATTGCTCAGCATGACTCAAATGTTTATCTCACGGATGTGGATATCACCCACTACCATACCATGTTTATATCTCTCTCTGATTAATTCCAGGAACAAATTCATTTAAGTGACAAAACTCAAGTTAAAGAGAAGGATCTGTAATTTTAAGTTTGCTAGGAATCTCATAATCACGATAGATAAAAATGTGTCATTTTTACACAATGCATGTAGATTCAGCTACGAAGATGGGCATTGCGGGACACACACACGACATGACAAAACACCACAAACAAGTCTACTTCTAAAGGCTTCTAAATAAATTATTTCATTTAACCTTAAAAACCCCCAAGACGTTTTGGTTTTAAGTATATTACATTGACAAATAATTTCTACTTTTCTTTCTTTAACTGAAGAATGAACAAGTATGTGTTTAGGGAAAAATTACCTATGCTTTCTGGGGGAAAAGGAAGATAAAAGTTTGCTGGCACAGTGATCTACAGAGACATAAATAAGCTTTCCTAGATCACTTCTCATGTACTCAATTCACTGTAGTTCAACAGAACAGTGATAAAAAAAACCAAACAAACAAAAAAACCCAAGACAAAACAAAAAAAAAAAACCAACAACAAAACAAACCAAAGGAATACTGACAAATTAAAAGATATTATGAGGTCAAAGTCTACTTGCTTTTCAGCTACAGTTTTTTGTTTAGTTGGTTGGTTAGGTTTTTTTAGTAAAATCAATTTTCTTTTAAAAAAGGTGAGAACAACACAGAGACATGTATAGGAACTAACTGTATCTCTTCAACTTCAAACACTGTAGCCTTTATACAGAAAGGCATTAAACCAAGAACAGTTTGCAGGAAAAGTACCAGACATGGAGAAGCGGACATATCATTATGAACTAAAATAATGATTTATCTCAGATGTAGGGCAACAGGAAAGCCACTGCATCAGGGTACTAGATAACTGACATTAACTGTAGTCCTCACAGGACTGATACAAATCAGCAAGATCTGATATAAAGCAGGAAAATCAAATAAGAATTGCATCCAGTCTACACAGCACAAGTCCCAGGTGAAGATAAAATGGAAGTGAACTGAGGAAAGCAACCACAAACTCATTTTTAAGCCTCAGTTCCCTCCTACATAACCAAAAGCTGTTCATAACTGCTTCGTTTCTACCTTGCAGTATGTCCACGACCTCCACTCATTACTATTAGCCAGAATATATAGAAGACAACAGCGCTTCAAACTATTAGTTTTGCCACTTCTTCCTAATGCAGTCTCTTCCTACGGGGAAATAATAACCCAATAACTTAAAGGAGGACAGGCTACGGGAGGAACCCTACGAGAAATAAAGAGCGGCTGGGCAGAAGCAGGTGCAGGACACGGAGCAGCGTCTGGGTGGAACCGGGCAGCCGCCAGGCCGCGGACACAGAGCCCAGCAAATGCCAGCCTGCACCACCGTGCCTGCTGCCGCTCGCAGATGCCCACTGCCGGCCACCACCGCGCTCCGCTCGTTCCCCGTGATGCCCCCAGCTCCGCCGCGGGAGTTTCGACCTCCCCCTGGCAACTCCGGAGGCCACCTCGCCCCAAGAACACAAAGGCTCCTGTAACCAACATAAGCTCGCGAAACAAACTCAACTTCCTGGTGGGCGGGGCGCGCTTCTCCTATTTCTCTCCCCGAGACCCCGCCCCCACAAGGCGGTGCTCGGTTCCTCCCTGCCGGGACTCTCCCCCACGGGACGCACCCGCCCCGCGGCCGCCGGCGGCTCAGGCGGGCGGAGGGAGAGGCGGGGCATCAGGGGAGGCACCGAGCACGTGGCGCGAGATGGGGAGTGGGCGGGGTGGTGGCCCCCGCGCGCCATGTGTAGCTTTCGCCCCCCCCCCCCCCCTCCCCACCATCTCCTGACGCCCGTCCCCGCTCCCCCTTCAATCAAGAAGTCTCACCGCCCTCCTTCCCCCGCCACCTCCTCGGCCTGCCACGCGCTCCCCACCCCGACTCTCCACGCTGTGAGCTCGCCCGGCTTCCGTGGCTCCACCCGCCGCCGCCGCGGATGCCCGCTTACCCTCTGCCCCCGTCAGCGGGGAGGCGGGTCGCTGGCGCGTTCTGCTGCTCGCGATCACGTGAGCTACCCTTAGGCCGCGGCGGCGGTAGGAGGCAGCGGCTTCTGCTGGGGTAGAGCCGGGCAGGCCGAGCCGCCCGGCCCCGGCTCTGGGGTAGGCAGCTGGGATGTGAGGGCTGCTCGGCCGCGGTAGGTTGCACCGAGCCTGTAGGTGTAGCGTGCAAGGTGCGGTGCTTTGCAGGACTGGCTGTACAGCAGACTTGACCCTTCATAAAAAATAACGTGCTTGGTCTGATCTGAATTTTAAGTGAAGTATCTGTTTTAACAGTTTATAGAAGAGTATTGGGAAACTTGAGGTCGCTGGATTCCAGTGTTCTCCCAAAAAGCAGGATTCTTTACCCAGTGTGGAATGAGCCAATCTGACACACCAAGATACTATTTCATTATGAAGTTGCAGGTGTGAGGTTTTTTTTTTCCACAAAGCCAGCACCCAACCTAGGCACCTTTAAAAGCTTCTTTTATACTGTTACCAACTGCTAAGTTTCCGGGAACTTCCCACTGACACTGGTTGTTCAGTAATTTACATATGTTTACATATATAGTTACTTACTCATACTATGTGTGCTTCAAAAGATGGGTCTTCACCTGGGCCAGGGTCTTCAGCCCTGTGGGTGTGATTTTTAGTATTATGACGCTAGTTCACCTAATCATTCTTTACCTGATAGTACAAAGCTAAGCAACACAATATAACCTGTTAAGTACATATGGTTTATGTGTTTTTTCATTATATCTCTTTTTCAAGGACAATTAATGATCAAAAGCTCCCCAGCCAATCACTCAACTTCAAGGATGATCATCTTGCCCTAGACAAAACATACATTTATCAATTCCTTTATACATCTTCGTAGTTACCGAAAGACCTAACAAAAATCGTAAGTAATATTTCACAAATCTTTAACTCCTTCTTTGTGTGCTTGAGTAGATAACACCAGCAACCATGATTTAATTTAGTGATAAGGGAGATCCAAAACCACAGGCACTCTACTGTTATGGCCATTCTTTTGGCAATTGGATAAAAATAAACTGGTTTGAATATTAACTTCCAATACTGAAAGTTTTTACACAACACTTCAGTATAAGCTAGTTCTGTAAATTGCAGATACTGTAATCCACTCAGGAAAAAAAAGCAAGATTTTTGTTTAGCTGATGAGTTTCTTCATATCTACCAAAAATTAGCAAGCACATCAACTGTGCATCAGAATTGACTACATTGTACTTCCAGTCCTTTGTTCATGAATGCAGGTTGATTTTTTTCCTAACACAAATGATTACATCAGGTTTTATGATTTCACAGTTGGAGTGTTTGGTTGTTTTTATCAACTGCCATAACAAGTGTAGGTGCCAGTAAAGGCTGAAGCAGGAATTTTTTTTTCCAGATAGTTCATGTACCTTCAAGAGTTGATGGGCAAGTTAATAGCAGAGAAATCCATTAAGGGTTATGCACCTAGAAACTAGCTCTGTCCTAGATGCTGGGAGGTACTAATGTTCATCAGGAAAATAAGTGAGGGAACAACTCTGCCTGACTCTCTGCAGTCAGTTAACTGTAATATGTTATTAAAGTGTTATTTTTAAGTTTAAATATAAAATTGTTTGTAATTATCTTGACTTTGAAGCACAGCTATGAAATTATGAATGCACAGTTGCCTATAGACTGACCACATCTTTTTACAGAAGTAAATTATTCTTTCCAAAGGTTTTGAGATAGGAATCAACTATCTTGGAAGACAGTACCATAGAGTACTTAACAATTAATTGAATTGGAAGACATACTCCGAGACTACTTTTTCATACAGGGCTTGTGAATTATGTATACATCATCTATAAATATACTTTATGCTAAACACAACATTCCCAGCCTCTTGTCAAATCTGAACCTTTCAGCAATGTTTACAGCTTTTAATGCTCAAAACCTTTTCTTAAAAAAAATTAATTACCTTTAGTGCAATTTTGTTTGCTGAATAACAACGCAATGCCAACATTTATTAACGTAGTGTAAAACAATGGTTGTTTCCTATTTAAATTTTTGTTTTCCTTGGCAAGTTTTTAAAGAAATGCTACCTTACAGTCAAATAATCCTTACTAACTTTGTTCTCTTTATTTAATGCATTATTTCTTTAACATATTGTAATTGTGTGCTCACTGTTGAAATTTTACATTGTAAGATTTCAGTGTATTGTGAAGGAATAATTGTACTATTTAGCCACTGGTATCCAACATCTTTGTTTTCATCACCCATAATGTAAAAATTTTAACTGGGAAATCTTCACAAAATGTTGCCACAAAACATTATATTATACTTTCAATTGTAACATTAGCAAAGTTTTCTTATGGAAATATGCCTCAATGTTTCTGTGCATTCAAAGTTGATTATGTGAAATATTTCAAGATGAAACTGTTCTGATTAATTTTTTTTTTCTGTAAACCTCTCAATAACATATGATGGATTATCAGCATGGATTTTTTTCATTTTGAAATTTTGCAAACAACTAGCAGGAAATACTGATTCTTTTTGTTTGTAGATAAAGTTATATTTATCAAAGCCAATACTGAAGTTACCAGCTGCAAATGATGCATTACCAATGTTCACACCATTTTTTTATTTTTTTATTTTTTTTTAGTGAATATTCCTACTGCAGCTGCATTGCTACCTTGTAGTAGAGAATAGTTTGGTTTGCTTTCACCTCTAACAAATAGCTACTGAAAAGATTTTGCTGCTTCCATGTGTTGATGCAACAGTGGATGAAAAAAAAAAAAATTTGCCCTTTTCACCCAATGGACCAATATAATCAATTTGAATAAGTGTAAAATGTTAGTGGCACCATTCTCCACTGGCAGCGGGAGGGCAGGTGATTCCCCCTCCTGTGCACCAACTTCCCTCTCTGTCTCCTTTCTTTTGCCACCTGGATCCCATAGGACAGGATTCATCCCTGATCCATAACCCTTTGCTGTTACTATTGAAGTTAGACTTTGGATGGCATAAATAACTTGCAAGAGTCAACTTAGTTCTGTGGGCTTTCATCAAGGAACCCCAAATTACCTTCAAATTCTTGTCAGAGGAAAAAAGGAAGGGAACCATAATTTGCAAAGTCAAGAGTCTGTTATCATTGTAAGTAAAATCTTCACAGGCTAATTAAATAATTATCAGTCGATCTAATCATTACAGTAAAAGAAGTCATTATTATTATTCATAATAATACAGATAATTTTTTTTTATAATTACTTCCTAACCTCTGTCTCTGGTGTTATGCTCACCTTTCTGTTGTCTCTACAGGTGCTAAGGTGGTTTGGTTTAGGGTCATGGGAATTGTTTGTTCCCTTTTACACCCCTAGAACTGTCTTTTCCCAACTCCTTGGTCTGTATATTTTTAACTGACCTCCAGTGAGTTGTTTACAGCTCTGAAGTTTCCAGTGTCAACTTGCACCTCCCCCGACTCCTGTCATTCTATGACTGGAATTCCCTGCATTGCATTATTATGGTAAGGGCAAACACATTTCATTCTAATAAGCAACTGCTTATTTCCAGATATTACCACATATTAAAGTTGTATCACAAATATATAAAATTACACAAAAGTAAAATACATAATTGTAGATTCATAGAATATCTCAAGTTGAAAGGGACCCTTCAAATCATCAAGTCCCACTTCTTGCTCCTCACAGGACTACCTAAAATGAAGCCATATGACTGAAAGTGTTGTCCAGACCTTCCTTGAACATGTGTGAATCTGATGTGACCACTTCCTTGGGGAGCCCCTTACAGTGACCAATCACTCCCTCAGTGAAGAGCCTTTTTCTAATGGCCAGTCTGAATTTAGCCTGAAATAGCTTCATTCCATTTGCTTGTGTCCAGTTGTTGGTCACCAGAGACAGAAGATCAACATAATAGAAAATTATCTCCTGCTTATTATAAAATCAGTGCTACAGGTAAACAAGGTAAAACAGACTTGCGTGCATGTTAAAGCATTCTCAGCAAAGCCTGAGAAGTCTTAAGGATTTTCCAAGTCAGTATGAAGTTCATATTCTGTTGCTAGCCATAGCAATACTATATTTAATGAGTTACTGGGCTACATGGGTCCTAAATATTCAGAAATAAGAAAGTAAGTCAGCCTAATATTTACTAATCACTTCCTAGACTTCAATATATTAAATCAACAGTAACTAACTTAGCATTCAATTCTTATATGTAATGTGTAAGTATTCCTTTTAAGTGAGGAGTAAAGGTTACAAAAGTTATCAGCAATAAACAAATGTAGAGCAATCACTGAAGATTAGTATTAAATGTTTAGCATAAAGCAGTCAACAAACAGTTCCTTTGCTAGTACTTACAGCCCGTTCTTTCAGCACTGTAAATTTAAAGGGATACATTTACCTGAGTGGAGTCAGTATTTCTGTGCTGTCCTTTCTTATTATAGAAGCTTACTTCCAAATCATTTATCCTGCAGATCCATTTTTAAGGTGTGTAATTAACTGGTTGCAGGTTGTTAGGCAGTTCATGAAGTGTGAATGCGACACTGATTTGGTTTCTTTATTTACATGTTTCCCATAATACTGTTGAGAGTAGGATGTGGAGGCTTTTTTATCTTTTGTATACCTTGCTTGTTTCATCACATTAAGAAGTGATTTTGAAGCCATTTGCGATTCCTTATTTTTTCATTAAAAGTGAGTGTCCAGGAAGCCTTTAATCAAAACCATAGCAAGTGTTAAAGCATCAACACAAACAGCACTCCCATCAGGAGCTCAAATAACCAGGTGCCAGCTTTCATCTGAAGTACCTCTGACCACTCTCATCTTGTTGTGAAATATAAGTTGTTGTGAAATGTATGTTGAAAATAGTAAGTGTGTGGGGCAACCCACCCTTCAACCAAGTTGGAGGAGTGAGACATTTTAAGTTGGCTTCACTACTGTGGTCTCACAAAGGTGACCACTGACTGTCTAACCTCATGAAAGATGTAGTAGTCTTGAGTGTTTGTAGCCACTTTTTTTTTTTTATATATAGCTTTGTTTCTAGCAAGCTTAATATGTAGCTTATGCATGTACATTCTTTAGTTTTACTGGTTTTACTAGTTTTTTACTAGTTCTAGTGAAAAGCATTCTCTCGGGGTTAGTAAAGCAACATTATTTGCAACACTGTTTACATCCAGATTACCTTCAGGTAATCCCCCACATTTCTTGTCTGCTGTGAAATGGGTTCTGGTGATATTTCTGAATATAAGCACTGACCTCACAGTACAGCTGACCCAGAGTGCCATGAGTCCTTCTTAACCTGTAGTGCTGGTTCTTCCCATCAGAAATTATTACCATTTATTTTGCACTTAAGTTTGTATTATATTTACTGTCATCATTTCATCAAATGTTAATTTTAAATTTGCAGTCAACCAGCCAACAAACCCTGTCACAGTTTTTCTAGATTGTACCTCAGAAGAATATCAATGTCCAGTGACACTGGCTATACCAACCCTGGGACTACAGCTGGAGGAGAGGGAATAAGAAAGTGTCTTGGTGGGCACCTGGCAGCCAGACAAGCTTGATCCACCAAAGTGCTACCAGCAGCTGCAGTGAGAGGACTTCAGCACTGAGTGCTCTATGTTCACACACTACACTCCCTGTGCACTGCCCAAGTGCCTTTGTCCACAATACATTGAGGATGCAATGTCCTCAGGTGGGAAACTGAGCCTCCATGCCCTCCGATACCCCACAATACAGCTCCCCTAGGTCTCTTGTGATCCACTGCCGTCTTTACCTTCAGACCCAAGATCATCCTTGTTGCCCTTCATAGAAGAATGACTTCATGGCTAATGGCAGAAGTGGGCAGAAGTGATGAAAAGGAATAGATAGGTACAGACCCACTGTCTGGAAGGTGGCCATTCCAGATTCATACAGATGTGCAGCATAGCTGCTTAAAAAAAACCCCAAACAGCACAACAAAAAATAAACAAACAAAACCACCTACAAAACAAACAAAACCAACAACAACAAAACCCAACCAACAAAAAAAATAAACAAAAAAACCCACCTCAGCTTCTGCACTGTCTGTAACATTCAAGTAAGACCACAAACTAGGTAGATTATGCCAGAAAAGATCACTGTGGTCAAGATGACACAGCATACCCAGACAGTTTAGTGGTGTAGGCAAAGGACACATTCTTTCCTTGCATTTACTGAGGGGGCAGTAATGGCTGTTGCAATCCTCACTCTCGAATCTTGTTGATCACAGTGGGTGATTCATGACAGCTAAAAGGTCACAAACTCTGGGAGTGACAGACACCATTTCAGAGTAGACTCCTTTATTTGTTTCAGCCTGCAAATTTTCGTCGTGTGGATTAAGAAGTTACCTTCTCTATCTCACACAGTATTGATGGGTCCACAGTGAGGATTGCATTGCTAGCTCTGTGCTGCAGGAATGTGTCTTCTCAAGGGGAGAGAGTGATATGGCACAATGTGCATATACACAAAGTTGCCTTTCTTCTCTCCCTCCTCGGTCAGTGACTGCTGCTTCATCAAAGGAACCAATTCCTTTTCTTCCTCTCTCTCACCTGTCTTCAGTCATTCAGACAGATTTCTCTGTTCTTTCCTCTTACAGCAGACACCTCCCCTCCCCCTGTTGCTGTAACGACAGGAACAGCTTAGCTGCATCAGGCATGCAGGGATGGAGTTTTTTCTTCTCCTCCCTGAATAGAGTCTAAATTGCTGATGGCAAAAATGTATGTCTAACTTCTAGCGCACAGTCCTATCCTGATAGAAGGCCCATATACAGAGAGGGGAGCTGCCTTGTAGGTCCACATTAACATGCACGATGCCACATCTACTCAGTCTTTTTTTCAGTACTCAAGCTATAGCAATTGTGATGAAGAAAGGACAAAACAGAGACCTGATACTATGCAGAGTAGATAGTATAAAGGGAGTACAACTGCCCTTGTACTAAGCCTCTGAAGTTTCTCAATGATCACTAATGGTGTATTTCCCAGCTTTTCTGCCCATGCCTCTCCTGACTTCAAAGCTAGATTTTACTACATGCCCTAAATATATCTCACAAGCTAAAGTCTTCAGAGCTACCAGCTAGAAAATACAGATCAGTGTCTCCTGTTCAGTAGCTCAAAGACAAGTTAAGAACAAGAGTGCATTCTCAAAACACAGATTAATTTGCTTATCATGGACATCTGCAGTCCCCCAGAGTCTATTCAGACCATATGTCCAAAGCTCCTTCATAGAGTATGGACAGCTGCAAAATACTTGGAGGAAAACAAAGGCCATAATTTGGGATAATTTTATAACAACAACATATGACCATAAAAATATGCATGGTGATGAATTGATGGGTCTAATTGGACCACCAGCAAACATTAATATTACAAATTCATACAGGGTCACTTCATTATCAGTCTTCTCAGAAAACCTCATCTGCAAAGCAGGAGTACTGCTTTCATTATCACAAGTGTATGGCATAGGCATCCTTAATTTCCTTTCTTTTAATGTAAAAAAAGTTGTCAGTTTATCTGAGAACATTCTGGACCATCCAAGCAGCTATTTCCTCATAAAGATGCCAGATTTAAAAGGATAATTTAGTGCTGATGGGTGTTTCTTTTATGACATCTGTAAAGAGAGGAAGGAGTATGCTTCTGACAGGATTTGGTGGAGTCTTAAGTTACCTGTCTTATAGCTTAGCTGTTAGAGTGAACCAGGCACAGGATCACCATGTAGTTAAACATGAGGAATCATGCACATTGCTTGCGCCACAGTTAGTGAAGATTGATGCTCTGTATGATAGTCCAAGGATAACAGAAAACATGACAGTGAAAATCAGGTTGCACAGACATGTGGAAGCTGTATTAGCAGATTCAGACAGGTGCAGGGGACCCTGCAGGTTGATCCAGCCAATTGCATAGTAAGGAGGTGCCTTACAGAGCTGAGTGCTTCCAGGTTTCAATCCTTCCTGCCATTAGGAGGTGGTCCAAGAGGTAATGAGTGTCATTAGGACAGGAAATTGGCCTCAAAAATGCACTAAAAGTGGTGGAGAGGCAGCTGCTATCCCAAAGTCATTGTTTTATTATTTGCATTGTTTGGATACAAATAGTATCATTTTTTAAAATTTATTTTATTTTTTTAACAATCATACCAAGCAAGCCAAAGCCAAATATTTCCTTCAGTGTTACTCTTTTCTCTCTGCAGCGTTGGGGTTTTTTTTTAAGACAAATATGTAGCTACTACTAGCCTTCAGGATGGTCCTCAAGCAAACACATAAGACAGTCCATATCAATCAAAAAACACCACCCCCCCCCCCCCCCCCCCCCCCCCCCCCCCCCAAACCCCCGACAACCCAAATCCCACCCCCCCATACCAC
>JAOEGS010018993.1:0-12726 GCA_025447755.1 Corythornis vintsioides
CTGTTCCTGGGTGACTTGGTCTAGGTGACTCTGCTCAGGCAGGGGGGTTGGACTAGATGATCTTCTAGGTCCCTTCCCACCCCTAACATTCTATGAGCCTATGATTCTATGATATCCTGCAAATATTAAGGAATTTGATGTCAGCCACTTTGTGGGCCCTTAGGATATCCTTGAAAGCAAACATCGATGTTGAAGAACAGTCCTCTTGTCCTTATTTCCATTTGACTATAAAAGTGAATCTGGGATAAATTCTATTTTTCAACTTCATTTTTTGTTGTAAAATATTTATTTTAAAACAGTAAACAAAAATCAGACCCAACAGAGCTTCAGTCAGTGCTAGATCAAAGTACGTTATCTCTGCCTACAGGCCAGCGAAGGACTCCATTGTATCACTTAAGCACCATTTAGAGGCGAGTAGGTGATTTATTCCTGCAGCGTGTTAGTGGAAAGGGCAGCAGGAATTCTCTCTGCAGTACCTCCCGCTGGGTGCAGGCTGCCCTCCCGCAACTCGCATGTCACTGACAGATAATTTATGTGCCACCAGCCATCAGCGATTTGCAGCCCTATCAACCACAGGGCTGGAGATGGTTGAGTGTAAAGCTGGGCCAGCCTTACAGGAGCTACAGTCCTGCCTGCTCTTAGCTTTAGAGACCACCAGCAGCTCCCTGCAGCTCTGCTCCCCCTTCCTTCAACCTGCCCCCTCTGCTTTGCATGGTCTTCTTTCCCTTCCACTCTCCACCTGCCCCACCCCTCCTCGTTACCCAGCTGCCTGCTCAGCCCAGCACCCTTGCCAGCCTCAGCCTTGGCTGTGAAGAAGGGGCCTGGCCATGTGTCCTCTGTTGGCACATCCACATTCAGGGCTGCACCGAGCTGGGCCCCTCTTGCATGCCAAAAGCCACTCCTGCTAAGTTTTCCAAGAGAAAAAAAACAACTTATTTAGGCCATGCAGCTTGGGAACGAAGATTTGGTAGCCTTCCAAAGGCTACTGATAATGGACCACTTCTATCCTAAAGTCCTATGCTACCATCCAACTTTAAAAGAAAAAAACTACCTTGATAAAGTAATGGATTGGACTTTGGGGCAAAACCACCCTGTTCTGCCAGCAGGTCCAGCTGAGAATGGATCAAGTAGACTGGCTGTGAAAAACAAGACAAAGCAGGTCAGTGGAGCAGGAGATGAGTCTGTGGCCACTTGCCCTCTGAAAGGCTGGCAGAGATGAGGAAGAGCCTTCTGGATGCTGAAACCCACAGCTGCAGGAATTTGCAGCTCATGGCAGCTGTAGGAACATTCCTGTCCTAGTATTTTGCTGAAGTTTTACATTGAAGAATTCAGTACCTTCAAATGCAAGAGGTAAAAAATTCATGAGGTTTTCTGCTTAAAAGATCAATTATGCTTTTTTTGGTGTCTATTTTGATTTTGAATAATTTTTATGTATCCCTTGGGATGGCTATGTGACTGTTAGAGGTGTCTGGTTTCCCAAGAGTATTAAAAAATGTAACCTAGGCCTTTCTGCAATGAAAAGCCAGTGCATTTGCCACAGCTGCCCCGTGTTCTAGCCCAGTAGCAAACTGCCTCCACTCTCCATACTGCTTTTTCTGTTCCCACTGGGCACAGGACTAAAATTCACCAACATTTCCATAAATACACTAATTCCCATCTGTGCTAAAATCCTGTCATCTCTGCAATCTTTTTAGAGTACAGGAATATTGAAAACAAAACCAGTCTGGAAAGAAGCACAGGAGCAGCAATGGCTCCTTCCTGAGCTGGAACTTTTGTGTATCTTTATAGAAAATATTAAATACTACATTAAAAAATATATTTGCCTCATGGAAAAAAATACTCAGATAACATTTTTCAGTAGTATATACAAGACAACAAGACACACCATCTCCTCTATATTAAGAGATATACAAAATAGCAATGGCAGTCAAGGTAAACTGTAAATGATGGCCACAATACTTTTCTGGCTACCATTTAAATACACCTCAATTATTGTATGGTTGATTCTATCAGTCTTTTACCCATATTTTTGAAGGCTGTCTCATGAAACTGCACATTACTCCAGAAAATCTTAGATATGCTGTCAATCTATGTGCCTGTTAATAGAATGATCTCGACCTAAAAGGAGAGAAATCAAACTGGTCAGTTTAAATGTCTAAATTGTCTTTAGCCATCAGCTCTCTGAGAAAGAGAGCTGTAATTACCATGAAATACCCTGGAAGGTGCTTACCATTGTTTCTTTCTTTTTGTACTTCTCTGTTATATTTGGAATTAGGGCAGATTATACTACAGTTACTATAAAGTAGCATTTCCCAAGTGAAAAGACTTCACAAGCCATTGTCTTTCTTCCTGTTTTCATTTTTTTGCCAGCAAGTCACCAAAACATTCATTAGAAGCAGAGAGAAGCAGCATAAAGATTTATTCTGGGAAAAAGACTTTGCAGCTGAGGAATGAACAAATTGGATTATATTGTTTTCTGGTTATTTTGCCTTTTCCCTGAACAATAAGTGAAACAAACTGGTGTTTTCTCAGCTACGATGAGTTTAGAAATAAAATATTGAAGCAATTGTTTTTGGTTTTGTGCTTTTTGTTTTGGTTTTGGTGGAAAAGTATTGTACCTGTACTCTTTGTGCTTCTTGCAGATCTGAGGCTTGCCAAGTTTCACTCAATTAAAAGGAGATCAGTCATTCCAGAACTGAAAGCAGTTTTCTGGAGCATCTCCATAAAAAACATTGAATCACTTAACTGAATATAAGTATTTCTAAATAGTAAGTCATTACAAGCCAATTTTTATCCCCACTCTTCTAAATTTGGTGCCTAAGTATACCATTTAATTCATTTCTCTTTTAACTTCAGAGTCAGGTTTAAGTACATAACACCTAAGAACATTAAATAACACTCACAGTAAAAGGCACCTTAAGAAGTATTTTGGTTTGAAGTAGCTCTTGCTACACTCCGTCTGTGCCAGCCTGCACCTGATGGAGTGGAACACATGGATCTTTCCTCAGCATTATTTTCTCTTTAGTTGTAATAATGATTTATTGTACTTCTAAATCCTGATTTGGAGTTTTGTTTCGACTGCCACCTCAGAAGACGCTGTAGTACCAGCAACACAGAATAGATACCCAGGTAGAGGAAAAGACAGTGAGTAAAGGATATCTTAGAGAAAAAAAGTAACAGCTACACTGTCTGACTTTTCAGAAATACACTAGAAGGATCTATTAAGATAATAGGGGTGGAGCTGGATTCTTACATATCCCACCTGGATCATTTGACTCCTAATCAATATATAGATGGTACTCAAAAGAGAAAGTCAAACTTATGGCAAATTTACCAGAAAAACAAACAAAAAAAACCCTAAAAAGCCCCAAACAAAACAAAAACCAAACAAACCACAAAAACAACACAAAACAAAACACAAAAAAATACCACAGCAACACACAATAAGATCATAAAACCACTAGCAAAGTATGCCAAAGAGAAAGAAAAGACCAGAGCCTGATACTGGAGACCAAAATGTTGAGCATAGCATTTTCACATCGTAATCCTTGTTCATTAGAAAATTGTATCAAATTGTTAAAAGATGATTTAAAAGAAAAAAAAAATCCTCGTATCCACAACCTCTGTTTAGCTCAACTAAATTACAGAGCAGAATTCTTGAAACTGAGATTGTCATCTGCTCAAATATCTAGTAGAAATTCCTAAGATCACCTGGCTATGTAACCATCTCTATTAAAACCTGTGGAAATATAAGTTCTTTATAAATACTATAAAATCACTATGGTAGAGTATGTTTAAGCAAGAACAAGACAGCACACATATATACATATATATATATATATACACAGAACAGCAGAGTAGGGGTTCAAAAAGCAGTATTGTGTCACAGAGATGGTCTTTGTCACACACAGAGTGCAGAAGGGTGAGGAGACACCCACAGCTTCTGGTGGAACTGGAGGAAAATTAATCCTGAATTTACAATTATCGGAGTAGAGAAACTTTAGAGAAGCCAAAGGATGATCAGCAGAGAAGACTATGCACAGAACAACACACAAAACTATGCACAGAACAACACACAAAGTAAAACCTGATGGATAGATGAAGACCAAACTGATGACTGTTTGACTGAAAATGGTTTGAAATCTACATTTTTCTTTCAGGAGGAAAAAGGAAATGGCATGTGGGTAGCCAGCCTTTTAAAGCTTTCACTATCCTGCTTTCCAACAACCCCTGTCGGGGTCTCCTGACAGAATGGGGGTCTTTCCCCTGCAAATTTCTCTTCACTTTTGGTGATAGTTGAATTTTTACTTACTCAATTATCAAGAACTCAATTATTCTCTCTTTCACTAGCATATAAGAACATGGATTAAGTTGAAAAACTTATTACCAAAAGATGAACATATTTCTTTTTTCTTAGCTTTAAAATGGGAATAGTAAATTTAACAGTACAGCTCATCTGAGTCATTAGGCTTCATTAAGTTTTCCAAAGACTGTATTTTTTTGCTACCAGGTGTTATTGTTTTTACCTCTCTCCCTCTGATGAAGAGATTTAGAATGTCTTTCAAAACATCTCTGTCAAATTTGCCTTTTTTTTTTTTAACTCAGACATTCAGAGTCCTGTTTCTTGAAAGCTTCATATATTATATGGGTTGATAACACACCTTGGGACTCTTCTAAGATAGCCCCAAGTGTTTTATGCACACACATTAACATTCTTTGCTTTAAATTACAATATAACCCAAAATCCTACCTCCTGGGCTGAGAACCACAAATGCATGCACTTGTTTTTGTGGTCTGGAGAAGCCTGCAATTTATGAGTCTGATCATATAAATTCACATTATGCTAGTAGCTGTATTTAAGATTGTTAAGTTGCAATGATAAATATTCAAAAGTTACATACCAGAAGTACAGGGCCTGTTCCAGAATAACTTACTACCTATTCATTTGATGTTAATTTCTAGATACAAAAGTAAGAGTTCTGCAGTAGGCACTTAGAAGTTGCTTTACAGGACTTGCTCACCTGAATGACCTGAATGTACTTTCATGTGTCAGCACAATTTTTTTTCAATTCTTTGTAACCACACCTCTGCATAATTCAACACACACATCAGTGCATGAATGCCATGACAAACTCACTGTACTCCCTACATATGCCTTT
This sequence comes from Corythornis vintsioides, assembly GCA_025447755.1. Lineage (NCBI taxonomy): Eukaryota > Metazoa > Chordata > Aves > Coraciiformes > Alcedinidae > Corythornis > Corythornis vintsioides. The sequence continues at coordinate 5,160 of JAOEGS010018993.1, forward strand.
TCTCAAGTAATTGAGTTTATTATTTTGATGTCAAAATTAAAAGGTACTGTGGAATTTATGCAGTGTCCTTTTCTTTTGTGCACAATAATATTCTAGACTATGCTGACAATTTTAGGGATGTAAATCATCAGAAGAACAACTAACAACTCTTTATGATACCACAAAATGTCTGTATTGTATTCTGACTGTAAAAGGCTGATGTGAAAATTATAGATGAGGTTATACCTCTAAGTTGTTGGGTTTTTTTCATTTAATTTGTCTGTTTCCGTGCTACTTACAGATGTTCACCATGATGTAACACACAGTGGCAGTGGTTGAACAGAACCTTTCTTTAAAATGAAAGTTAATATCCTTCAGCTTTGCTTGATTTTGAACTCAAAGAGATTTCTTGGCAAAATAAAAATAAAGAAAATGCTTACTAAAGCAAGTTTAAAAATTAAAAATTATAACTAAACATGTTATTAAATATTTTTTAGCTTCTTTTTCCTGCCAGCACTTCTTTCTTTGTAAATTTTGATCTAGTAAAAGCTTTCATGAATCCCTATTTTATCTCTGGAAGACTGCAGGGATAAAATATTTCTCCCACTTACTGGTTTCCCACTCAGCATTATCAGGCTGTGTTATCAGTCTCAGATTCTCTTCCCTCACATTTTTTTTTTACTGTAAAATTCTCCCATTACAGAGCACCCAATGATGCTCTGTGAACCACTCATATTCCCAGTTAAGCTCTACTTTATATGCCTTTGGGAGTCTTAAATGATATACAGATGCTGTCTTGACCTCTTGCCCATTATGCATATGTGGGAGGATAGATTGTTAAAAATATCATAAATCCCAGTGCAGAGAACCTGCCTCACCCTTCCTTCCCAGCCCTGGCAGAAGAATCTTGAGCAAGCTGTGGCTTCCAGCTAAAGGCACAAGGAATGTGAAGTAAGATTTATCAAATGACTGTGAAAACTTGACTAAAGATGAATCATAGAATACCAGCTTGGAAGAGACCTCAAGGATCCATTGATTTAACCTTCTATCCAACACAGTTTGGATAAGATGGGCCAGCACCCTGTCCAGCTTAAAAGTGTCCAATGCTGGGCACTGCACCACTTCCCTGGGGAGATTACTCCAATGGCTGATTGTTCTTGTTGTGAAAAACTTTCCTCTTGTCTCTAATCAGAATGTCCCCAGGAGTAGCCAGTACCCATGACCTCTCACCTTTTCCATGTGGCTCCTTGCAAAAAGGGAGGGTCCATCTTCTTTGCAGCCACCTCTTCTGTTCTGGAACATGGTGATAAGGTCTCCCTCCCTCAAACCTTCTTTCCTCAAGGCTGAACAAACCCAATTCCCTCAGCCTTTCCTCATATGGCAGGTTCCCAGTCCTTTGATCATCTTGTCTTCTCTGGACCCTCTCCAGCCTGTCCACATCTGTTTTGTATAGAGGAGACCAAAACTGAACATTGTGTCCCAGGTGTGACCTGACAAGTGCTGAGTAGAGTGGAATAAGGACTCCTTTATCTCTGCTGGTTGATGCATCCAGCAGCTGTTGATGTTCTTTGCCACAGCAGCCCACTGCTTGCTCACATTGAGCTGCTTGTCTGCTGGAACACCCATGACCCTTTCCACAGAGCTGCTCTCCAACCAGGTAGATTCCAGCCTGTGCTTCACTCCTGGATTATGTTTTCCCAGGTGCAAGACCCTGCACTTGTCCTCGTTGAACTTCATCAGGTTCTTGTTAGCCCGCTCTTCCAGCCTATCCAGGTCTTCCTGCAGGGTGACTCTCCCTTCTGAAGTGTCCACTTTCCCACTCAGTTTGGCATCAGTAGCAAACTTCACCATGGTGCACTTGTGATCACATCATCCAGATCACTTATGAAGATAATAATTAACAGCATTGGGTCCAATATTGACCCCTGGGGTTCCCCACTTGTGTCAGGTTGCCAGTTTGAAAAGAGCTTTATACCACCATCTTCTAGTTGTGCCCTGTCAGCCAGTTCCCCAAGCCCTGCACAGACCACTTGTCTGGACTGTAACACAAAGATAAAGGTTGGAAGCTAACGTTCAAATCTCTATGCCATCTTGTTTTATTCTGGAGAAAGGAGGTAGAAATCAGATTGCCCACATCCAGAATGCCAAGTTAAAGAACCTTTTTATCAACCTTGAATTTAGATGAGATTTTCTCAAAATGCTGATTTCCATCCCTAAATCTACAGGGCAAGCTAGAGACTTCATTTAGATGAGCAGCTTTTGGGCATGAATGACAACAACTGTTCATATGGATTTTTATTATGCAGATTAAGTACTCTATAATTACACATAGTGGAATACTTCATAACAGTCTGCTGTGTTATGTCAATAATCCATTACGATATGAATAGAAGCTTGGTAAAACTTCTGCTGAAAGCAAATGAGTGCTTATAATCTTGGAGAAAGCACAACAATCCTACTGACAAGAGCCTGATGGGATTGCAGAGATACAATCTCATGACCTGCTCTTGAAATCCAGAGAAATGTTCTGTGGTACTGAAGAAACTCTAACTACTAACAAAAGCACAGAATCAGATCTAGACTTCACTTTTTCCCAGATTTATTCCTCATGCCAATAGGAACAGCTCCACTAAACCCCACGGTGCTTTACCTCTTCTTCCCACAAACATGTTTAGGTCTAATTTTAAGTAGTTTTGTCTTAATAGTTATACAGCGTTCATTTGCAAGTATCCCTCAGTTCAGATCTAGAACAAGGACAGTTTGAGAGTTTGAGAGGGGAACCAATTCTGGAAGAGATTGGAGGGCATCAAAAAGTACATGTGTTCTCTTCCAGTTTGCTGTCTCTAGGGCTTGCTGCTACCAATCTGGCACTGCGGCAGGGATACCAGTTAAAAAGAGGCAGGAAGACTGAAAGCAGAAAGGATGGGGAATGTTCAAACTCCACAATAAGCAGAAATAGACATTTCAGATCATTTTCCTAACCTGAATCCTAAGCACATACAAACAAACTTAAATCAAATAGAAATATATTTGTATTTTATATTGTCTGACTCAAAATAAGCAAGAAGTACTAGCCTAAAACCAGTAAAACTTGTCAACTGCTAATGTAACTATCCTGTAATTAGAGACATGGCAAAGCCACTCTACTACAAACACTGCTGAGCCTCTCCAGCAAATGGCAATTCCTTGAGGAAATGTTTACAAAGTAGATTAGCGTGCTACATGGTTAAGGATCATGCAATATACCCCAAGAAAAATTATTGTCCTAAGTAGTTCTGTTAGTACTGGTGTAGCAACAACACCCCAGATGAAATGTGACACTGCAGCCACTGTCATTTGAATGAGCATAACCCAGGAGAAGCAGCATCAGTGTTGAAATCCAAGTCAACTATGTTGTGAAAGGTTGTGAATACATCCAATGGTGATCTTGAACCAGATCACCTTCGTGAGGTAGCCCTGTAAGCAGCTGCATCAGCCTAATGCAGGGAGCAGGGAATTCACACCTCGGCAGGAAGAGATGTCTGGTGACAGAGAAGCAGGGGCAACAGTCATGGCAGGAGGACCTTCTTAAGCCAGCTTTGTTTATGTTTGCACTTTATGAAACTCTAAATCTAAGAATAATAGATCTCCAAAACTCAAGTGTTCACCTTGTGAACAGGTTACACACCATCTACTAGTAACTCCAGTGTGACTCCAGCATGCCTGTGCCATCCCCACTCTGTGCCACAAAGCATTCACCTTCACTTCCAGACTCCTGTGTGACTGTATCACGCATCTGCTGCTACTGGAGCACCCAAGCATGCATTTTCTGACCAAATGGGTGCAAGTGAAGTTATACTTTCCCAGTATTAATTGCTGAACAGGCAGTGAGAAAAATAGCAGCATGTAGTTTCTGTGTTTGCAGTGACTTGCTTTCGTGCAAGCAGGAGGAGCCAGTGACTGGTGACAGAGAGACAGACGTGAAACCTGGGAGCAGAGTGGTCACAAAATGGGGAGTGGGAGGCAAGAGAGACTGGATTGAGAGACTAGGTAGCTTTAGTCTGTAAGAAACACACCTGTATTTGACAAAAAGCTATGTGGAGTGACTAAGTACTGCCTAGGGTTGTTCAGTACAGAACATAATGCATCACTGATTAAAGACTGTCAGAAATGCTTGTGAAGTGAGATTTGTAGTGCCTTTTATGACATCAAATTATATTGGTTGGACAAAAAGGGTTTGGATGGATAAATAAACCAATTGGTCTTAAATAGGTCAATCTTCAACTTCAGTTGAAAGTGCTAAGATTTGCTAGCCAAAACTTGGCTACAAGCTCATAAAAGAGTTGCACAAAACCTCAGCTGTGGCACTCCCTCTTTTTGGGATGCTTGATTCTGCAGCCTCAGTAATGCTGTCATTATTTACATGTGTTGAATACCCATACAGTCCCATCAGAGCAAATGCTGGAAGGATTCCCCGAAGTTTCAAAGGAGTAAATTTGTGGTAATTCTTGCAAAAAAAAAAATCTTGTTCTTTGATAATATCTCAGAGTATATTATGGAAAAAAAAAATAGCAGGAGAAAAAAAAAAAGATGGATGATTTGTCTGCTGATCCATCATTTATTGGGTCCCTTACCACTGGTAATACATGTCAATGGTATTTTATTACTCGGAAACACACCGCAGTTGGGTGGATCTTTTCACTGGCATTAATGTAGATTATGTTTTTGCTCTTACCTCATTAACCTTTATTGCTAGTGCTTTAGTTTACTGAAATAGAGTTTGTCACTCTCCAATCCTGTGTTAAATTAAATAGAATGCTTTGTAGATTGTCTCATTTCACTGTATGCCCCTCCTTAGCTCAGTACTATAGATGGTTACTCACTTTGAATAAAGCAGTCTCCAGACGAAACAAAGCTTATTTACAATCTAATAGCAATAAAAGTCTACACAAACAAAAATTTACAGGTTGCCTTTATTTGTCTTTTGATTTCTAAGTCTTTAGAGCATACATGAACATGGCTTGTAGCACTGTTCTGCAGGCAGGGACTTGCTTCAATTTAATTAAAGTTAGAATTCCCGCTGTATTCATATGAATTTAAGAGTTGGGGCTTTAAAAAAAATTACTCAATATTCTCAGACTCTCAGCTGAATCTCAGTTATCAACATGCAACGCAGAGCTTCGTGATTCACTGTGAAATTGATTTTATCACATGGTTCCACAATGCATCCTATGGGGATTTTTTTCAGTGTTTTTTCCATGCATTTTTAATATGTTGCCTGCTTTTTGAGTACAAATTCCTTTCCCTTCAGCAAATTCTAACTTTCTAAACACCTGAGCAGTTTCAAACACCTGATACTTAATTTTCATCAACCTTCTAGGGAAATATTTCTTTTTCTCTTAAATGTGGGTATTTTTCTGCTAAAATTATACACTTCTGAGGTACACTATTCAGCCTGAAACTATGAGTAGTCAAAGGCTAAAAGTTAGATCTCTATCATCATAAAAATAAATAGATACAATTTCCTTATAGGACTCTATGCTTGCTTCTCTCCAGTAGTCACCACTTAAATGTTCACAATTTCATTATAAGAAGAACCATCCAAAGTTATTTTAGAATTGGTTTGCCTTCAAGTTCTGCTGCTTAAACTCTTAAGATCTTAAGTACATCTTTTCAGGCACATTAATTCTATTGACACCAGTGTAATTCCATAATGTAACATGCTTAAATATTTTGCAGAATCATGGCCCTATAGGTGGAGAATTCCAAAATATCTTTAATCTAGCTAAAGTTTTCTTTTTTAAAGAAGTAAATGTGATTCCAGGTATATATATACACATGTATGTATACAAATATATATAAAAATAATATGACAAATTATGCTTCAATGAGCAAAATAACACACTCCTTATTTGGATAATTGGCTAAATGACATAATACAGCTCCTTATTTAAAAATGAAGGGTCTAAATTAAATAATTTGAGATAAATCATGGACCTCTTGAAGGACTGTAAACAGTTAATAATGATAACTAGGCTGCAATTTGTAGAAATAGATGCAAAGAGGCATCTAGGGAGATGTTGAAGAAGTCAGTGAAGAAACAAATTTATTATAATCATAAATGGGGCAGATGATTATATGATATTTTTTAAATTTTCAAATGTTAGCAAAGTCAGGGAGGAAAAAGAACAGTGCCAATCAAAAGAAAGTAGTAACTGAGGTTAATTCAACTAAGATGTAAAATAATAATATGAGAAAGAATAATTATAATCATCATTACCTTTCCTTCACCTAATTATCTTTGTATATATTTATGGTTTTAAATGCATTCAACAACTTAAGACTGTTGACATCAGAAGCCTGTTAAAATAGAAGGGAGCCTTTCCCTTGCTGTCAGCAACTTTGAATCCAGCTTTACAAGAATCTCTGGATTCAGTATAATTGTAATTAATTCATCAGTATTTGTGGACATAGGTTGGGGTAAAATGCTTAAAGTAACATTATATTGCTTAGTCTTTTTCTTCCATCGCAGCATGAGTATGCACAGATCAGTGACAGTTCTGGGATTATTATTTAACATGCAGGCTTCAGAAAACAAAGTAATTTATTTTCTATGGATTTTCTTCATGTTGCATGAGAGAACTATACGAAGTCAAAGCTGAAGAGAGGTCTGTGTTGCAATATGAACTATGAAATTTAATTTTAAAATGATATAGTCTTCCTGAGTCTGATGTGCTAAGCATAAATGAACAAGCACACAGTACTTTATGCATAAGCAAAAATAAATCAGTGCAAAGACCCTGTAATTCATATGGTCAAGAAGACTTATTAGACAAGGTCAAATTATATGAAAATTAATCTTCATAGACTGAATCTGATTTGCATTGGCAGATAAATGTTTACCATAATTCCAAATCAAGAACAAGACTATACAGTAATTCCTTCATCCACGCTCATGGTCTGTCATACCAAGGCACACACTGTTACTCAGCTGTGCTTGTGCTCAGCTCAGCTAAGGGGAACTGGACAGAAATGCTGCTCTAAGCAGAGACAAACAAATCATTGTTGTCTAGCTTTGGAAAAATACCTAAACAAACAACAAAAAATAAACTGTCCCAAGTTAATCTGAAGCTATTTTTAAAATCTATTAAAGTCTAACAAAATGTATTGTTTTCCTTTGTCCTTTCCTATAGTTCCATCAGGGAGGAGAGCAACCCTTCAATCCTTATTCTTACTTGACCAGATGAGGAATTCAACCCAATCTCCCATTTCAGAGCACTGTTCTCCCCATGGACTTCAGCTTGCAAGCAGTTCATCACCCTGTAACAGACCTCCTCTTCCTCAGTTATGCAAGCTACACTCAGGTGTACCTACGAAACTAGACAGAAAAACCTTTAAGAAATGCCAAACTGTTCTATTTAGATTTTATTTTGTTGTTGCTGTTATTTGTTTTTTGGGTTTTTTTTTTTGTTTTTAATCTGAAGCTATTTGTCAAATTCAATTTATTGTTGCAAATGATTGTCCTCAAATTTCTTTCGATGGATGAATAAATCATTGAAGATCCTCAATCACAGACTTTGTTCTAATTATTTACTCCCACCCCCCCCAC
>JAOEGS010018993.1:12826-23582 GCA_025447755.1 Corythornis vintsioides
CACCCCTTCAGTCCTAGTCTAGGAAAACAGATTGTAGTATAACACTAAAATCCTACTTTCTGAACTGCTCTAAATTATGCTGCACAGAAGGCTGAGCACTCTGTTCCAGGCATTAATTTACAGTTCACTGCAAGGTGGAAAAACATTTGTGGAGAGATACTTAGGTGAGGGAATCCTTAGGTAATTTTGAAGGCAGCTTCAGCACCCAAAACAGCCAGACACCAGGTCTGGAATAAAACTTCCCCATCTGAAATGCAGCTCAAATAAGACTTACAACCTCTTTACACTTTCTAGAAGTTTTTCATGTTAGGCTCAATTTTTCATCAGTGGGCTTCTGATTTTTCCAGTGGTGGCTTTACACTGGCGTAACCCTACTGGTGGGAATTCCTCTGGATTTCACTTGGCATCAGACCTCTCTGAATATAATGCTCAAGCAGCAGCTGTAACCACAGGCAGGCACCCACCCTCATGAGTTTTAAGTTTAGCCTGTCAGATGATGTTAACACAAGGAGAGACTTGCTCTGAGAAGCCAGGAGGGCTGGAGAGTGCTCACCAGCTTCAAAGGATCAAGGATGCTGTAAGCACCCACCTGCTGAACATCCACATTCCAAGCCCTGGCCAGATTCAGCAGTAACAGCTATTTTGAATTTTCTGTCCTAACCTTTTACTAATTAAAAAGCTTTAAAACCAGAATTGTGACTCCATATTTGTCAATTAAAATAAAATAGCAGGGCTTTTTCACCATCAGGGCAAATTCTAATGTAAGCTGTCTGGCTGTGACACCAACAGTGGACCCATGCCAGTGAAAAGGGGTGTGCATCACACTGCAGTTTGAACACTCTTCTTAGGAGACTGGAAAAGCCTGGGACAGCTCTCTCATCTTAATTTGCTTACTTTTTCCTGAGCTTTTATAACAGCACTCCTACTTTCTGATCTATCCAAAACATGATAAATAATTAAAACCTACCTTCAAAATTACCCAGAAGACACAACACAATTTTACAGACCCTGGCAAACAGACCATGGAGAGACCAACACACTGCAGGAAGGTAGATTTTCATTTGATCAGTGCTTCCTTGACACACTTCCCTTTTTCGCTCCTTTTCTTCTCTCTCTCCCTCTTTCTACTCTTTTCTTCTTTGTATTTAAAACAAAAACTTTTTAAAAGCCACAAAAACAACGACAACAAAGTAAAGCTCATCTGACTAGCACATGTGACTCACCTCCCAGATCCATCTCCACACAGCCTCTGTGACTGGCTGTCACATTGAACAGAGCCACCTTCTCCTCATGGTCTGGAAAGAACTCCATCTCTGAAGAATACTCCACAGGATGCTTCCAGGTTAGGGTTTTATAATTATAATGGAGCTAGAAATCACTGAATACTTCTCACCTATCCCCTGCAAAGTAGGCCCTATAGCAGCACCACCTCTTTGCAATTATCAGCCTCCTCTGGGAGTTGCCTTTCCCAAAGCAGAGGAATCAATAGATTTCACCTGTAAAAACAGGCACCTTGTGAAACATGAGAGGTCTGGCATGGAAGCTTAAGAATATGGGGTGTCTATATAGTTTTGCAAACAGTTTCTGTGCCTCCTCTTTCCCCACCTCACAAGAGAGAATTGAGATGGGCAGGGTGAGAGCAGAAAAGTGAAAAAAAGACCTCAGCAGGGCTGATAACAGGGATCCCACCCACTTTCTGCTGAATACAGCTGTCCTGGCTACAGCCACAGCGCTGAGTAACTACAGCTGCCCTCAGGCTTAGGCATGCTGAGCCAAATGGGAAAGATCTGGTACCTGCAGACTATCACCTCAAGTTGTCTTTGCTTACTCTGGTTGTGTCACTGCTCTATTTTGACAGGAACAAATCTGGGCTTAGTAGTCAATATGCTTTTGTATCACCCCTGGCACTCACACCCTTTTGAAAGCATTGCTGAAGCTGCTGTAGGTTGGCTAGAGAAGGCAGAACTCTCCTGGGTGTCTGTTTAAACCTTAGACCAGTGGAAGATGTGGCTTAACATCTGATCAACATAAAATCCTTACAATGTGGAATACACGCCTTGTACTATAACTGGACTGTTTCAGGGTCTGGGCAACTTAAGAGATCAATTTAAGGTTTTTTATTTTATATTTTCAGTGGCCAGACATGCTTTGAAGACCTCATCTGTAATGAGCAATGAGATTTCATGGTGTTGTTCACATAGAAAATTCATCCCATGAAAAACCTTCCAGACTGTGACAGAAACTTAAGCTTCTTCCACTCCCCAGATTCCCCCCTTCTGGGCAGCCAACACAACTCCTAAACTCTGGAAAAGAGAGAGAACCACAGAAGAGCTATCCACCAGCTGAGGGATTTAGCAGTGAGATACTGAGGGCAGAACAGGTCTGGTAGGTGGGTGTAGACACCGAGTACAGGATACAGATGAAGCTCAGCAGCAGGGTGGTCAGGGTGAGCTAAGCCCTGGGGAGCTGGAGGTGGCTGAAAAGCTGAGCTCTGGTCTGTGGTCAGGTCTGTGCCTGAGATTCTTGATCAGAGACCCCTTGGGTTCTCTCTGCCCAGGGGCCAGGCTGCAAGCCAGGATCCAGGTACCATGTCAGCACCGAGTTAACTTCCAGTGCAGGGTATACTCTCTGTATTTCATGTATTGTTCTTCCAGATCCTCAGTTCCTTCACAAAATACTGAAATAAAGGAGCATTGAGAGGATCCAATACCTTATGAGACTGTGTCCTTAAATTCAAATCCTTAGATAGTTCTTTAACTGCTCCATCCAGATAGAAGCAGATCAGAACTCCCAACACTGCCAATGCCCACCTCTGTCCTTACCCCACCCCCAACTGCTTTCCAGCTAATTTATGTGGGAGGAAATGCCCTCGGGAACTGGCCTTTAATACCACAGCTGTAATCTGCTCTGAGGCCAGGGAAGAGAATCCTGCTCAAGGATTTGATGTCTGCAGATCTGTGTGGTAGTCATGTCGGTTTTTATACTGTTTTTTTATTTTTAATTGGTTTATATAGTCCTTAATGTAAAAGAAAATTATATAATTTCTCAAATAAAGAATAAAAAACTACATGTAAATAATTATTTACCTAATCAGTGCAAATTAATAGTTCAAATTTCTGATACATGTTAGGAAAAAAAAAAAAGATTAATTTGCTTTAAACTAGAAGACAGAAAAGTTACTGACAAATTATAAATTAGAATTGATGACTTCCTATTGTTCCTAAGGTATCAGAGCACAGGAAGAGATCACAGAATTTTTCCCAGACTGAAACATTTGAGAGTCTGAAATTTCATTGTTGAAACATTTGCTGCTCAGCTCCACTGCTTCTACTTTGTAATGCAGTGAATGAACCCAGCAGTAAATGTTTAAGACAGAAATACTTCATATTTTTTCTTTTTTTTTTTTTTTTTTTAGCTTATCAGGATCATTCTGTTTGAAACACCACATATCTCTCGAACAGTAAAAGTTCTGTTCAGATGTCTTGAGCTTCTGCCATCTCCTCCAGATTTTGTGCATGGCTTGAGTGGTGGGATGTATATTCAAACCATGTACAATAATATTTCATACAGATGTCAGACATATGCAGTAAGAAAATTAGCTGTACAGCAAGCTTAGTGACTGTATAAAAGTTACTTTTATGTTAAAGGAATTCCCTTTTTAGGCAGAGTAGACAGGGTTAGTGAAGGACTTGGAGCTACTGAAAAAAAAATACTGTTCCTTTCTGTCACACTTCTGCTGTCTTCAAGGATGGGGACTGTTTGTGCACAGTCTTTGTAAAGAAACACAGTGGCATCAAAGTTACATGATTCTAGCAGCAATTTCTTATTACAACAAAATACTCTTATGAGGTTGATTTTTGGTTAACCACTCAGGTCAAGTACATGAGTAACTTTTTTTTTAGGTCTTTTCCTATTAGATGCCAAAATGTGTTACCTAGTTCCTCCCTTGACTGATCCCAAATAAGGGCTTTATTCTTTCCTTCCTTTGGTGATAAATGGGCATGATTACATTTCTTCACATTCACATGGGATGAGAGTAAGACTGGAAGGTGTTGGCTGGAGAGGCAAGAAATGCTTTTACCTCTGATGGATATGAAATTCATGCCCTCACATTCTTCTTGAGACATGGGAACAGCAACCTTGGACAGGTTCTCCCCTGAAGTTCTCAGGCTTGTTGGCACAACCTGTCAGAGCATAACTCCAAGACCAAAAAATAAAGGACAGCAAGCACCATACAGGCTTTTGAGAGTGACTGCAGCAACTTTAAAATAATATATAAAAAAGAAACCAAAACCTGTGGTGTAAGAGGTGGAGCAGAGCAGAGCAAAATAGTGTGATGTGTTTCCATGAGTAGATAAAGCTAATATTTTTTCCATAGATTCCAAGTGAAGGTACCTTGGTCCTTCTCTCTTTGAACCTCATGTGTGGCCCAGCTTTTAGTGACTGTTCAGACTAATCCTCAGTTTCCACATGCACCTTAGAATGTATTAGGAATTATGTGCCCCCCTTTATGAGGGTCTCCTCTTCTTGCTCTGGTTTTAGCCCTCCATCACTCTGTAATTAATAAAGGGTCTTTATTCAGCCTTACAGTTTACTACTATGTTTCAAAACTATGCACAATTTGCTCACTATACAACTGAATTTCCTGATCCATTCATATTTTTTAAAATAACCAATTCAAAGAGAAGCAGAAACGTATTATTCGCAATATAATACAGTTTGTATGCATCCATGTGTTATTAGACTCTATCACATGTTTTTTGCATGCTAACATGAAGACTGGCTCAACTGTGGTCTTATTCTTCCATAAGAGCAAAAGAACTTTTGAGCACCTACATAGTTGTGCATTTCTCTAGTGAGTGATTGCCCACAGTACAGAACTGACACCTCTTTCTTTCATACTGCCTCATAATTAATATCCCATTGCCTGTTTATATGGAAAGCTTATCCACTGAAGATTAATTTTAGAAGATTCCACCTGAAAACATAGTGTTTGGCCCTGATAGGGTGGGCAGGAAGGCAGTGCTGCTGGCATCTGTACTTCTGCCCTAAGTGTCTCAATTCTCATTTGGCCAAGGAACAGAAAGAAAACCTTAATCACGAGACCTTACACGATCACACCTAATCAAGATGACACAACTCCCCAGCACGGATTATGGAATACTTACAGAGAACTCTCGAGTCACTTCATAGCGATTACAGGAGTTAGGCAAATGCAGGGGAAAATGAGAAATTTATCAACATGTTTGAAAAAAACAGAACAGCTCTCGTGAGTGCAATGAAAAGGCCAGATCAAAGCAGCAGCTCATGAGTCAGAGCTGGCTGCCAGGACTGTGTCAGCTGGCATATTACCTCCCTGAGCACCTCCACATGCCCAAACACTTACTCTGTAAACTGTCAGCCCACCTGTGTCAGAGGAGAACCCTCCCCTGATGGAGCTCCAGAGATCAGCTTACAGAGGTGCCCCAAAGCTGACATTTGCCTCAGCCCTGAAAAGGCTAAGCCAGCCTAGGGTGGATTTTTATACATGAGTAGCTTACTTTCTGCCCCTCTGTCACCTCCAAATCAAGAATTACCATAATTCTTAAAAATTATTTATTATTAGTGCAACCAGAACTCCTGTTCGGAGACCAAGGCCACCTGGCACTAGCACAGAACAAAAGGCAGTCCTGACCCCACAGGTTTACAAGCTACGCATGTTCCCTGGAAATGGGCTCCTAACTGAGTGCATATCATCAAGATGACTTGCCTTTCCCACTGTAAATCCCATGCCCTAAAAAGAAGGAGAAGGGACCAATAAATGATCTGCTGTCTGTCAGTGGTGGAATTTGGCAACCAAGGCAGCTGACAGCAGCCAGACCTGCTGCAAGAGTGTTGTACTTGTGGAAGAACTAGGAAATACTAAAAATGCACAACCTGGCCAACATTTTCTGCATATTTACGCTCTTCAGATCTTTATTTCTCTGAGGTGGCAAAGGACATATGGTGAATCAACACAAAATTTAGCTCTTTATGTGCAAACCATTCATTTTTTATTTCCTTTTGCCAATTTAGTTGGAGCAGCATGTTTTATACCACCACAGCTGATAGCAAGTGAGTCAGTTTGGTCGGATGCTTGTAAATCTTTCAGAATCTCACTAACAGTTACATATTTCACCCCAGCATCATCCTTGGACTAAAAACAGTTAAGCATTTTATACTCTCCAGTCTCTTTTCCTCTCTCTTCGGACCCCATCCCCTCTCTACTAGCTATTGCAATCTGTGGTGAACTGCTCTTTCTTTCTCTTCTCTACTTGGTTTTCATGTCCTCTCCTATTGAGTCTTTTTTCTCAGTGTCTGTCTCTTGTGGGGTGCCCTTCCCACTCTCCCTAGAAGTGTGAGAGTTCTGAGACTGCAAAGATACTTACATAACTTGCTATAAATATGAAATACACCTTTGGTTTTTTTTTATTCTAATGAGATTTGGGTAAATAAGGTATTTGCATTATTTTGTATCTAGGCTCAGGCTTTTCTGAAGTTTTCATTTCCTAACAATTGTTCTTTCAGAATGCTATAAACAGAAAGTCATTGCTTTGGGACTGTGACATTATCTGTATATCAGTAGACTATATGACTCCAGCACCAAACAATGAAGACTATGGTGGTAGTGTTAAGTTAAAATAAGTTACAAATAAGACTGTTAGCTTTCATGTATATGTCTGGTTTTATTTTTTTTTTTCTATTGTCCAATGGCTGACAGCACTGAAAAATCCCAGAGAAATATTCCATGCCATTGTGTATTTCCATAATTCATCACTTAGACCTCCTATTGCAAGCACTTCACATGCTACTTTCTCCAGAAATAATGCATAGACTTACATGAAAGTCTTAAATTTGATTGTAGGTAAAGTTATAAAGCAACATGGTTGTTAAAATGGAAAAAAAACCCATTCTTAACAGTGAAGAATGTATGTTTTAAGTTTCTGTGTTTTACCCGAAATTCAGCTGCTTCTAAAGGTGTAAAATTGTTTCCATAGCAAAATGAATATTCAGTTATTTGTATTCTTCATACAGTAATTCAATGACTGTGAGTAGGAAAGTGGTACTGAATGGGTCCTCAGCTGTAGCTCTGGCCAAGCAATCAAGTAGGGTCAGATGTGCTCCTGGGGATGCCCTCACAGAACTGCTGCTGACCTAGCATACCTTCTCCATAGTCTAACTAAGGGGAGCAAGAATTTCCACCATCCTAACCAGGAAAATAAACAATATGATCAATACAGGGAGGCTCTGTATTTTCTCAGTATTAAATTAAGTGTATGAGATGCAATAAGTGTATGTATACAATAAACATACATACACAATAAATCTACATTTTCTGTTTCCAGCTTGCCAGTGTATACTGGCAACTGAAAACAGCATCAGAAATGAACAGACTGGAAGCTGAAAGTTGTCTTTTGAACTGGGAGGTCATTATGACAGAGAGAGAACTGGTAGGCAACTATGTGTAAAAGCTTGGTTTGAATATTTTGTTAAAATGCTCAGGCACTGAGATAGTTACTGCAAATGCAGCTATCATCATTAAGCTTCATATTTTAGCATTCTGCTGAGATGAAAGGTCTCTATTTTCATACCATCTGCAGGCTCAGGAAGACAATGCAACAACTCTCTCCTGTCTGCCTGTGTTTTGACAGCCTCCCTCCCAAGAGCACGGAGATAACATCCAGCATTCTGTAGCTGCACCACGAGGGACAACAGGACCATCACAAAGCTTGGTTGAAATCTCTTGAATGTTCATTGGTGAAAAGCAGCCAGTGAGTGACTGTGACAGGCATCCCACTAGTAAGGGGAGAAAAATACCTGGTAAGTTTGCAACTGTACCTCAGGCTCCTCTGGTTAACATGCCACCATTAGCTGTCAGGCTGCAGCTAGCAGTGCTCCTTGACTCCTTGGAGCTGTAACAGGAATGGATCTAGAGCAGGGAGAGAGTGAAAATTGAAGGAGCCTCAATTCCTTCATGAACCTCAATCCCTTCCAGTGTGGTGCTGGAGCTGCTTGTGATGCTGGACCAGGAGGGAGTGCTACCTGCTACCATCTTTCTCTCCAAGAAAGACCATCCCTGCCCCCACAGTGGGCAGCATGGAGCTGTGGCTCAGGGCTTTGCTCCCCAGGGCAGAGGGAGAGACATGTTGCTTGTGCTAGGTGGGTTACAGAGTGAATGGGCAGAAACAGTGGCCATGGTGTAATAGCTCCAACTGAGCAATGGGGACTACAAACTACAGGGCTTTTTTCTTAAATGAGAGTTCAAAAAGACAAAGCAAAGTTCTGTAGAATTACTGAATTTTTAAGTCAGAGTCCTGAATACTTAGGAAATAATATAATCCCTGCCTAACAAAACTCCTGAGTGACAACGCTTTGCCCATCTGTAAGGAAAGATTTCTGCAGTGTGTATAATGCTCCTCTCAAGCAGAGACACATAAACTGGATGTGCAGAGCAGTTCCCAGCAAACAGCTTCACTGGCAGGAGGCAAAGTCCTTCTTTCCCATCAGACTGTGCACTAGTGCCCAGGGCTCAGCCTCTCCATGCAGCTGGTACTTCCTCAAGCCTTTCTAAGGAGGTGGGAGAGGCAGAGCAAATCTATGAAAATCATATCAAACCTATGAAATAAAAATTATGCCAATTCTATCCCACAGCTTTTCAGAGTCCTTGCACTGTAATATCTGCATGTGCATCCTGTGCTCACAGTCTCAGATTTAAATCTTCCTTGGCCAGAAGACTCCCTCCAGCCCTGACCTAACCTTTATTTTTTCTCTTCTCCAAGCCCTTTTTTCTCTCTGTCCAATTCAAGGACCCATCCCTCAATGTTTGTCATCAGGCTCCATCCTGTATCCCTCTGTGTCTTCAGGGTGTCTTCTTTTTTTTCCATTCCAATAGCTCCAAGGTCATTCATTGCTCCTAAGGGAACCTGGCTTTTTTTTTTTTTTCAATCCCCAGACATCAGACATCTCTGGACCCCTCTGTCTATTCCTCTGTCTATCTTCCTTCATGGTTCTCTCTTTCAATTTGCAAAACCTTCACTCTATCAAAGTTTTAAGCAACAATATTTCAAGGGAATGGATAGGAAATTCCCATGCCCATAATTAAATTTCACATGTAGGGCTGTGCGTGCCTTAGTGTCCACACTGACAAATACTCCTCATAATGAGCCACAGCTAGTACAAATCAACTGACACAAAACCTAAAACGATTGGAAAGAAAAGAATGTGACTCAAATACGTAGGACCTTTCTTTTAGCACAGAGAGCTTTTCATTGTTAAAAATATGCTTGAATACAGCATTCAAAACCTGAACAAACTGATTAACCAGGGACCAAGTCACTAAAGGAGCGTCAGCACTCTGTGTTATCATGTGAGAGGCCCTGGTTTGGGAATGACAGAGGCTGATGATAAATGGCTGCATCATGGCCATGATGCCACAAGTCTCTCTGGAACAATACTGGCTCCGCTGCCCTTACTTGACAGCTGCACTCAGATCTCTGCAAACAAGAATTACTCCAGAAGGCCGTTTGCTCTTCTTATGAGGAGAAAGTTCTCTGGGGAATACACACACTCACTGGCTATGTGGGATCCTGGCTCATGGCTTTGCTGCTCTGCTCATTCCCATCCCCTTCCATTGTGCTTAAGCACCTCCCTACCAGGAATGGGCAGAGACATTGCCACCATCTCTACTAGGTGATTTAGAAAGCAGCCAATTTGGTTGTGCCACCAAAGGCAAAGCATCTCCTAACACCTTCCCTTAAGCAAAGGAAAGGTCATGATAATCAGCTACAGTGTGGGAAGTGAAAGGGCAAAATATAATTCAGACCAATTAAGTGTTCAATTTTATATTCCCCAGAGTAATACTTTGTGTTTGAATTCTTTGTGAGCAGAGACATGAGGAGACAGAGTAAGTGCTTCAAGTCCAGAGCTGTCCATGTGCCATACCAACTGTATGGTTCATGAATTCCAACCTATGGAACTGGCAAGAAACAATGACTTGTTTAAAAAAAATTAATCTTACAAAGGTTTCTCTTTTCAAGTCTTAATGTTCTCTCTATTGTCCCCCTGCTCTACCCTTGTTTTAAATAAAAGTACTTTATAAAAAGAAAATTAATTTTAGATGAGTCCTGGACCTGCCAGTGTCTCAGCAGAGAAATGCTGTGGAGCCAGCCAGCTCTGTCCCAGCCTCTGGATTATCAAACAAGAGCCTCAACTACACCTTAATAAGAACATATGTACACCTTGAGAAGTACATGGCACCCTATATAGGGATTAGATTTATTTTTTTGACACACAGTCAGTAATTAAGATGGGCTTTTATGACCTTCTTACTGGAAAGATCCAATCTATGGGAAAGCAATCTGCAACACCAGCCCTCCTAACAAGGCAAGGTACGTTGTTGTAAACCAAACCTCATTCTGCTGTTGTGTTATTCAATAAGTCCCATCAAATTATTACCATTATTTATACCTTAATAAAATGTAGAAGTCTCATTCAGATTTCAGGTTCCATGGTTTCCCTCCACACACAGAGTAAAACAGTGCTCTAAAGCTGATGGTGAAATGAAAACAGTTGGGAGTATTTAACAGAATTCATAATTAATTCTTTAATTTCGTAATTAATTCTTTTTTTTTTTTCTAAATGTAGTCTCATAGCTGCTAGTATAGCAGAAAAAAAAAAAAAAAAAAAAAAAAAAAAAAAAAAAACAAGAGTTTCATTTTCTTTAAGGAAAAAAAATAAA
>JAOEGS010018993.1:23682-40225 GCA_025447755.1 Corythornis vintsioides
TAACAAAATTAATAATTAATTTTTTAATTTCTTAATTAATTTTTTTTTTTTTTTTTTTCAATTGTGGTCTAAAAGTTTTTAGTATAGAAAAAAAAAAAAAAAAAAAAAGAAAAAAAAAGAAACAAACCATGAGTTTCATTATCTTTAAGGAAACAACATGACATTAAAAACAATTGATATTCCCAGTGATGGTGGGTAGCACTGGTCCCTTCCCAGACCAACTCTCCCAGGCCCAGGGTGGGGCCAAGACACTTCCTCCCCCCAAGAAACAGGACAGAGGGTGGATGCTCCATCTATGGCATTGGTCCTGCATGCCATGAGGTTTTACACATATGGCAACACTTTGTACAGGTGCTTGTAAACATGGTACAATTTATGACCGTTTCTCCTTGCCAGTAAAACAGAATCAAAACTCTCCTTTTCAGACTAAATTTTTTATTTTTCGTTTCCTAACAGCTGCAACACTTAAAATTTAACTATGAGCATTTTTATTATTCTTATTTCCAGAACTGCAATGATTCTCAAAAGTAAAAGGCATGCACTTTTCCTATCCTTATTCTTATGTACATATGTAAGCACCTATTCTGATACCTGGTTCTGCTAAAGAATATACTGGGAATCTGTGTTAAACAGCAGCCTTCTCTTGCCAAAGCAGCAAAGACTTGTCCTGGAAATCCTATAGGCACTAGAGTTATATAAGCATTGATAACATCATTTTATAATGTTTACAATCTTGATGAAAAATAAGCAGGGAGATAAATCTTATTAATTCCCAAATATTCAAACTCAGTTAATGTCTTTTTCAGGTATCATGGGAAAAAAACCCCAACAGTTCTCTTTTTTCTTTTCTGTTATTTTAAATGATTAATGGCAAATGTTTATCTACAATTAATGGTGACTTAATAGGCAGGTTACAAAATACATTCAGGGCTTTAGCTTCAGTTTGGAATATGAGGAAAAATTAAGGAAAGCATAGGGAAAATATTTCAAAATATGAGGGAGTGGGTCAGACAGCAGTAGTTCCAGGGTCCACACTGAACCCTCTGGCTGATACAGCTCTCCAACAGTATCCCAAAAGGTCTTGCATCTTTACACAGGGTGAAACATCCTCCAGCCACTTTAGAATTTAATTTGAACATCATGAATGGAGGGTGAAGTATAAGAGAGGTTATTAAGGTTTATCAAGAAAACAAGCTAGCAAGTCAAAGAACAACATTCTGATTATCTGCCCTTATGTCAGGTCTGACTGACACAGTGCAGAGCAGGAACTTGGACAGCAAAGGACTCCAGGATCTTGGTCCCTAGACTGAAGAACCTCACTGCTCCCTGGACACTGCTGCCAGAGGCCCAGCAGTATCAGAAGGCCATAGCACAGCAGCATCACTTTTTTTCTGGCTACTGCAGAAGGAGAGAAGCTGGAATAACTTTTATAGAATACATCCAAAGTATATGAATGTCTAGGTTTCAAATGTTAAAGCTGTTCAGGGCACATGTTCCTTGTATGATGACCTGCACTGTACCTTCAGCCACAGATCCACCAAGTTCTTGTTAATGGATTTGCAACCAGGGCTCCACAGCCCAGAGACCAGGCTCCTTCTAAGGCTCATCAGTAAGAAAGTGAGATAAGGGCTGGAGAAGAGCCACACTACCACCCATACTTATCAAAAACCACTCCTGGCACCACCAGCAGGGAACACTGGCACAGTGTGGAAGCCCACTTTCCACAAATATTTTCATTTGGATTCACTCACTGGAAAAAAGGCAACCATGACCATCTCTGCTTGTGACATGGTCTGTGTTGCAGTTAACAGCTTCTGTCAGACATTCATCACACACATACTGTGTTCAGAAGCCAGGACTGTCTTCCAGAGCTGGACAACCCTGCTGCACCCTGCTGCATGCTAATTACACACCAGAGGAGTAGGGAGCAGCATATTAGAGAGCATGCTATGCTTCACCTTTGATAACCCTGTACCAACTGAAGAACATTTCCACTTTGCAGGCACTGTAGGTGCCTTGCCTGAGGCTGATCCATGATAAAGTAAAAAAAAAAATAGTATGCAAGATGTTACTGAATAAAAATGGCTCTGAATAGGATTAAAATACAAACCACACACTGGGTGACCACTGCCACCAGACTCAGACATGCAACAGATGACAGGTCTCCACATGCACCATGATTTCATGTACACTAGGAGTATGTTTCCTGGTAGGCAGGGAATGGATCAGTCAGATGGTGTGGAAGTCTGCAAGGACAGCATCAACAGACTTTAGCCATCAGCACCTTAAGGGTAGAGTTATGTTAAACTGGTTGTCCTGTGATGACTTTGAATAACTTCTTATTTGGAACATTACTAGATTGAAACACTGTCTGAGAAAACTTATGTCTATTAAAAGATAAAAACTATTAATTTGAATTGCTTCTACAGCCTTGTGTAGTAGGCATGTTTACCTTAATATAGCCAGGTAAGAATCCTACCTCAGATGGTGTAAGAGTGGAGTATCAAACTGACTGTGAGTGCAGACTGATAATCAGATTTTATTACCTTCTTAAGAATAAAATATAAGCAATATGCTCTACAAGTACCTGAGCTACCAACTGGAAGCCACAGACCTGCAGCAGAGTGCAGCAGAGGAGCTGAAGCTTTCTGCTTTGGATGCAGAGCACTACCTTGACACTCAGTCTTTTCTGCATTCCATCTGTCCAAGGGTGGTTTCCCAGTTCCTTAAACAGCAATTCAGACCGTGCACTTCCAGTGTATTTCCAGTGCAGGGACTTTGCCAGACTAAGTTTATGAAGAGAACCTAGTTTCTGAAGGCAGTGTCTGGGAACCAGCAAAGTATACAAACAGAAGCATAATATATTGCTGCCTAAGAAGATGTTACAGTTAATGCTTGCAAAGGAAAATTCTTACATACAGCAACTATTTTAGGACTTTCTTTCGACCTCCACTTGCTGCAGCAGTTGTAGCCTCCTGGTATTGCATCATTGCTGTTGGAATATTACCAGCAGTGGTAGCGTGCACTGGAGTTCTATTCCCTTTCTCTGGGCCAGTCCTTTCATCTTTCTTTTTTCTTTTTTTTTTTTTTTTTCACTCTGAAGGTTATTTATGCAAGTGTGACATGCAGTTACAGTAAAGTTCCTTGCAATGAATGGAGTGCAGGGCAGTGGTAAATTCCATTCCAAAATCATTTTGAATTCTAAAGGCTCCATTTAAGGGATAATGATGGGAGCAAAGGGCATTTCTCCAGGATTAATCACTGGCTGGGTGAGATGATAGCCCAAGGCAAAGCCACGGGCCATTAACCCCTGCAGGTCACCTTATCCCTACAGGAAATGCACTGGGTCAAGTTCACTGTTGCTATTATAAACTCATATTGGAGAAAGGGGTTACACTTCTTTGTTTATATATGTCTTCCATTCCCATGTTTGTAATGATAGTGGATAGCTTTTGGCAATGCCTCTATATTGTACCATGGAGAGATGTAAAAACAAGTTCTATTGTTATATTTGATGCCAAAGACACAAGTGGATTTTTAATGTTTACAGGGAAACGTTTAAGATTCTTAGTAGATGAAAAATGAAATGACAGAAAAAATATCACATTAAAAAGACTCAAGGAAATTACATTAGAAAGACATACCTCTGTTTACCTGGTGTAAATTATCATATCTCTAAAGCCAAAGGAGATCAATGAATCTACTCCAGCTGCAAAGCTCAGACAGAAGTTGGGGTTTATACACACTGAAGTATACATTTTAGGCTTCTATCACATACCATCATATAGGAAACATCATATAAAGTAGCAGTTTGACAAAAATACTGTTAAATGGGATTTATGTGCTCATGAAAACAAACAAACAAACACACACACACACATTTTAAAGTAGTGCCCAAATCCTCTGTTACTTAAACAGCTCCCCATCCCACAAACTTCTCTCTGGTCCAATAGATTCTAGCCAGGACACCAGGCAAGTATTTTCCAAGCAACCCATTGCAAGGAGAAAAGCTACCAGCAGAGCTATGTGGGGTGAAGAAGGAAGAACTTTGCTCATCGTTGATTTTTTCTTGTGCTGACATGATCAGTAGACCCAGAGTTCAAGCCTGGATACAGAATGAGAACATACACCTTGCCTACCAAGACTCCCTTGAAATTTATAAAAGAATTTCAACTTTCATTAAAGACAAAACAGGCCTTAGGTCTCTGCTAGAGAAGTTCACTGAGGACACAAGCAGTTCAGTCTCACTGCTTGCAGTGGCTGCTCACTTCCCTTGGAGCTGCAGTGAGTACCTGTATCCATTTGGGATGCACAGCCTCAACTCTCTGCCTTCAGCCTCTCTTCCCAGAGGTGGAGCAGTTATATATATATATTTGTATATGCCCCTGCAGTTAGCAGCAGTAATCCCTTCCATAAAATAATTTCCCGATTGAGGACCTGCACAGGAACAACAGATTTAGGCTACTTCTTAGACTCAGGGGGTTCAAATGATTTTAGTTCCCATCTCCAAAATCTGTTTGGGGGCAAATCTGTTTGGGGACACTTAACTCCTTCATTTTGAAGGTGTCATGCAGTTCAGAAAAGCAGTGAAGATTCACAGAGCCACAGAAAGTGGCCAAGAGCACATCTCCCTACCTGGTAGTATAGCTGATACCTGAGACTGGGAGCCCTTGAGTGCAGCAGCTACTCCTCCAACAATTCCTACATTTACCCAGTTACAATAATAAGAAATATGGGACAGGACACAGGACACTCTGCCTGAAGTAAAGAGAAACTTTAATGCAGTACAGAACTGGGGAGTTTTCTCCATTAATTGATTTTCTCTCAGAGACTCTACCCTGGGAAAGGGGTGTAGATGAGCCCAGATGCTTATTGCAGGCTGCAGGCCCCACACACCCGAAGGAAACTCCTTCCTGACTGTAGTCAGGGGCTTCACTTTTGGAGAGAGCTCAAATTTCAGATGGAGAAACTCCTGAATTAGGAGTGTAGGTGTCTCCCAGACCATCACAAGGGTTTGGTTATATCCATTTGGAGGTGCCTGCCTCTCCTCACACACGGTATGCAGCATTCAGGCAGCTAACGTGTAGTTCTGATTCCCCTAAAGAGTTAAAGTTCCACAGGAAAACTTACTTCCATCATTTCCTCACTTCAGAACACCACGCTTTGCAGCTTTAATGTTCTTTTAATGAAATTTTTAGATGCATTAAAACCATACAAATATTTTAAACATATGGCAGCAAACTGCAAAGTAAATATAATTACAGTAGCTCTCACCAAATGTAAAGCTTTTCATTTTACTGTTAATTGGCTAAAAGGATTTGCAAATGCTGAAAAGAAAAACTTTGGCATCAATATTTAATCAAAAGCAGCAATAAGATATAATCATGTTATGGGATCAAGTAGCTAGGTTTTAGATCACATGATATATGATCACGTGTACAACTGCTGAAGCCAGTTGCTCTTTAATTAAAACCTAACCCAACATTAAAATAACATAAAAGGTCTGGGTTAGACCAGAAATAAAAGCCATTATGTCCATCCACTTTATGTTACTCTGAGGAAAGGCCCATTATATGGGTGAAGATCAATTGTTCCTCGTGATCCTGACCCCTGTGAAGATGGAGACTCATGTAGGGCAGATCTCAGAAGGGAAACCCCAGCAACCTCCTTAGCAGGGCCAGCCAGGAGGAGCAGCTTATGGCTGCCTGCTATCTGCCAAAACCAGCACAGGCAGGCAGCAGGCACTGAGAGTTTTCCACCACTAAGGCTCCCATGGAGAATGTGCAGTCACTTCATGACACCAACCCCTCCCAGGCAGGTAGAAATGAAGTAACTGTGGTACCAGACACAGACACAATCTCTCCTCCTTCTCTTACCTTCCCACTTGCTTCGGGAGACAAAGGGAACATTTTTGCAGAACAGGAACAGAAAATGACCATTGTGGCTGAACCTGGACGACCTCCAGCACATGATCCAGCAGAAGGGAGAAGGCAATGGGAGAACTGGGCAGCTCCCACAGCTAGCATCAGGCCTCAAGGGTTTTAAAATGCTGGCACATCATCTGTCTGTTAAACTCCCCACTCAACAACTACCAAAGAGCAGTCAAATCTCACCCTTGGCAGCTGCATGTACAAGTGGAGTTGCTGCATCATCTTCCCTGCTCAGTTGTGCCCACCTGTCCCCTCTCCTATATTCTCCTATTTTCCAGGTTTCTGGAAGAGATGGTCTTTTTCTGTATGGAAACAATGGCTCTCTATTTCCAATCACTAGTGCCTCAGTGCTGCTGCAGTGCATAACCACCATTATAGTAACAGAAATCATCATTCTTGGAAGATTTAAAATAAGCAAAAAGCTGAGAAAAAAAACCCCACAATCTTTTGGTCTTAAATATTATAAAAGTTAATTAAAAAAATAGATAAGGAGAATACAGTTTGTTGCATATTTGGATGGCAAATACTTGGAATGCTCGCTCCAATTACTCATCTCCTGCAGAGTTTTCAACCTATATATATATATATTAAAAATACATATATTGCTAGCAGTTTTTCCTCTCAATGTTGAAAATCTGTAATAATCACATTTTTAATTTAAAATACAAACCTCTTCTGAAAAATATCTGGCGGGTAATCTTCTTTCACATCTGTGATGGGAGATGTGTTATGTAATTGAAGTTCGAGCCAGGGTTTTCTCTTGCTATTTCTTTTTGCTCAGAAGAGCCAGCAAGTAAGAATGGCTCATTTTACTGCTCTGCAGTTTTAAAAAATTAAATGGGTTGGAACATCACAAAAATCTAAACAATTTGATCTTTCTGTGCTTAGGTATTACTACAGCAAGAGGAATTCAGATCTCCCTCCAAACAGTACTCTAGTGCTAGGGTACCACAGCCTAGCCCCAGAGGCAGGGAGCTCTACTTTGGCCCTAACTCACTGAGACACAGTTACTTTGGGATGTAATTATTTCAGGAATAAGTTTAGAAACTATGCAAGTCTGAATCTATGCTCCATTGCACCAGCTTTATACTGATTTCACTGGGTTAGAGTTACAGATGTTGCACAACATGGCAGGGATGGGGGAGGGGGTCACAATCAACACTGGTTTTTGGCTGCCTCCATTTTACACTGTGTTTGTTTAGCCTGCAAGTCCAGGCCACTTCCAGAAAGACAGTTCATAATATCCATCATATTTTCAGTTTTATTGATCAACTATTCTAATTTGCAGCTAATACAATCAAGAATCTCCTGTATATATTCAAGCACCAAAGGAAAAATTCTGTCAGGTCATTGGTTATAGCACATACAACAGCTTTGGACACTTGAACCAAGAGAAATTTCCTTGCCTCTCTCCTGGGACTTTCCAAGCCTTCATTACATCATTTGTGCCCCGTCCTACACTCAAGTACATCGGTACAAGCTCAAGAAAGTAGGTGGAGGTCAGAGCAATTTAAACCAGCCCAAAATCTGGAAATGAGCAATACTTTCCTTTTATATGAACAATAGTTTAGATGTATAAACTGTAGATAACCATCTACATAATTGATAATTTACATAAAATGCTAGATTTAAAAAAATCCACTTAAATGGAATGCTTGCACGTTGCCTGATACATTACTTATTATGGTGTCAGATGATGTCAAACTACTACTATAGCCCATGGCAAAGGAATTCTGCTCTTCAGTGATGCTTCTGGGTGCTACTGATGTAGCTTTGTCTTCAAAATGTTCAAGAAAAAAACCCAGTAGTGACAATCACATTTACATCCCTGTATTTAGGCTTATATTCCTATTCACAATGAGGACTTTGTATCTTAAAACAGTAACACACTTTATAATGTGAGCCAAATATATACTTGATGTAGTAACACACTTTATAATGTGAGCCAAGTATATACTTTATGTAGAATTACTACATAAAAATATTATAGATCGTCCAACAACATGACAAAATGTCACTGCACTCACTTGAAATAGCTATTTGTGAAATAAGTGTTACTGTATTTTGCTTGGGGCGATATATTTCCATGCTTTATGAAATTATTAGCTCTCATTAAATTCTAATGATCCTGTCTGAAAAGAGCAGAACTAATTAACTGCTCCATTAAAGTTATTACTTACTCCTGATGAGGCCTGTAAATGATCCTACTTTGTTAGGCCAGTCAAAGTTTTCTGAATTGCAACTCCAAGCCTTCCAAGGAAGTTTCCTCCATCAGCAGTTTATTCCATAACAGTGAATTTACCAGATCCTAACAACACCCACATAGCCTTTGAGACTAAGTCTTACACCCTGAAACAAGTCTTCTCTTCCTTTTACAAAGAAAAGCAAAGCAACTCGTGCTGGTGGGAAGGTCTGCAGAACCTGCATCAGAGGGTGATGTGTCATGGGGCTGGCACAAGCAGCAGCCTCACTGTCCTTCCCTGCCCAGGGCAGCTCATGTGCCCACTCTCTCCAGCTTAGCAGGGAGGGTTTGTGGTGTCCCATCAAGACTTTGCCCTTCTGACTGTGTGATCCTTTACAGCTGGCAACTCGTTCTGTGGCTGGACCAGTGCTTTGGCAGGTCCCTGTGTGGGACCAGGCAGACCAGTTCAAGTGCCTATTAATGTCTGTATGGAAACTAGTTACTAAAATCTCTCTGAGGATTTGGACTGCAGGGAATCCCTACCTTGGTTGTTACTTGTAGAACTGAAATCAATTTGCTACCTCACTGGAAGGCTGTCAAAAACATGGGCAACCATGAAGTCCTCGACTAGTCTGTTTGTTGGGGTTTCATCCATGTAACTCAGGAGAGGTGTCAGAGCTGTGAGCAGCAGCAACACCTGCAGGGCCACCTTCCCCTCATGTCTGCACACTGGATTTGAAGGTTCAGCATAAACTGATAGTTTTAAAAGGTCCTACGGCCACCTCCATCATCAAAAATAGTATCGGCTTGAAGGCTGCAAAAGTGAGTTGCCTGACACAAACTAATGCCAGGTAAAATTGCTTGGGCAGCTCTCAGTACCAGGGGTGTCAAGATCACTCAAGACTCAACGAGACATCTTATGCCCAGAGAAAACAAATGAGGAAAAGTGTTAATCAGAACTGCTACAAGATGCTTACTGACCTACACAGCAGCAAAGTGCAACAGCTGCACTCACAACCAAGTAGTGAACAAATAACATACAAACATTCATATGTGGAAGAGATTGTAAATCTAGATGTGTAGAAACCTCCCATGACACACCCCTATGCTCATCTGGCCAAAGAACTGAAATGGAGTCTATCACTAGTAATATAATCCTGGCTAAGAGATACTCAAGACAAGCATCAAATGTTTTAATCCATCAGATAATAATTAAAAAATATAGAGATATTAGTTAAATAAACAGAAAAATGTTTTACTTTTGTGAGCTGAGATCACAGTTTTCACTTTATTTACATACACTGAATAAATTATTTTTTAAATTATTTACTCAGTTTCAATATTAAAACATTTTTCAGAGCCTAACAGATTGTTAGAATTTTGGGGTTTTGTTTTTGTATGATTTGCTTTTTTCTACATAAAGGCTGAATTTTTTGAGAAAAATGGAATACTTCTTAATAATACTACCCAGATAGAACACATAAAATTTTGTAAACATTCAACTCCTATTACTCCCTAAGAAACACCTCAGCTGGTATAGGCTTCTGACATACACACACAAAAAATTATATTGACCGTTGATATGTTGGAAAGGATCATAAGTTCAATTTGCAGCCTAAATTGGCAAATATACCCTGCATTTCTACTCATTATATGCCAGTCTCAGCTATTTATGCATCGATTGGCTTGCAGTTTTGGATGCTTCTCTACAATAAAGTAACACAGTCTGAAATGCTGACTGCTCTGGAAATGCCAACATTCATCCCATTCAATGATCAATTATTAAAATTAGAACCCCTTGGAAAAGATTTTGCCACACATCTGCAGCAGCAGCATTTGCTAGTATGGGCTCTCCTTGCACACCTCACCTTTCCCCACTTTCCTCTGGTCTCCATGCCTACAGGGACCACCTGGGAAGGCAGCTACAGCATTTGTATGAGCCAATCTCCCGAGGTTAATGGCCAAATGCACCTTGTTCAATGATGTGCAGGAGGGACAGTCCACACTGAGCTCAGTAATGCTGTTCTGGGCCTCCAAGCACCTATGCAAGAAGCGTCTCCAAGAAAGGAAACACCAAATTATTTTTCTCAGTATCAGAAGCAGCAATGGGAGCTAAAATGCACT
The DNA here is from genome assembly GCA_025447755.1 of Corythornis vintsioides. NCBI lineage: Eukaryota > Metazoa > Chordata > Aves > Coraciiformes > Alcedinidae > Corythornis > Corythornis vintsioides. Next base: position 33,919 of record JAOEGS010018993.1, read on the forward strand.
TGCGTCCATCAGACTGGACCCTCTGTGCAGAGCCAGGCTTAGCCCCAGGCCCCACTGCCTCCCCATAGAGGCACCATAGTTGCTGGGGGAGACCCGACTCCATCACCCAAGCATTTCCATTTCATGGCATTTCCACCACCCACAGACTCCCCGGAGAGCTGTGCCACTTGCCAAGAGCTTCAAAATAGCAGCTTCCCAACCCAAAATGTGAAATGTTTTTGAAAACATTTGCAACCAATTTCAGAGTTAATTAAACACAGATTTTGCTCTATTCAGTCATTTGTTCTGCAACTTTTAAATCTTTGCTTGTTTAAAGTTTAACGTTTGTTGTTTTTTTCCTAAGCCATGTGTAAGATTTAACTGTAAATAGGTTAACTGCAGCTCTGATCTGCCTCCAGCACCTGCCACTAAAGACAAACAATTTTCAGACACCGAGGCCTAACACGGGTCACAACTTTTCAAAGGTGGGACCAGTGCCGTGGCACTGCCAGTACAGAACCATATGCCAAATGCTACAGCAGTAAACAGTATGCCATCCATTCCTCAAAAATTTCCCCAGCAAGAGACTTAGGAAAAGCTCCAAATACCCCACCAGTTCATCTCCCTGAGTAGGTGATACGTGTACAGTCACCAGATATTTCAAATGGCCTTTCACTCACATATGGTTGCACTCTACACATACAAAAGTTACACAAACTAGATGTGCCACAAAGTCTGAGGCTATCCTCTCTCCTCTGTTCAAAGGATATGTAGAAAAATTGTATGACAGAAAATCATCACTCTTTTTTTCTCAACAAGACAAGGCATCATTATTCATGTTTTTCTTTAAAAATCAATCTTGTCACAAGACAAACTGTCTTACCTTGACTTTAAAGCCAGGCTTCTCCTAACTTTGGAGCACAGTCTTCCCAACAATATCCACTTCTCTGGCTTCAAAGGAGCATCTCTTATGGCTCTTACAATAGGTATGCAGACAAGGAAATCTCAGTTCAAATTAAACTCCTGATCACCAGAGACCAATTATTTATTTTCTTCCTTTCTTTACTCTATGAACAGACAGAATTAAAAAAAAAATAATTTCAAAGTTGAAAAAAAATCCCTATAAAGAAACCAGCTACAGTGAGTTGTAAATACCAACACCCAAAAGAAAGCCACGTTTTGCCTCCATTTCTGGTGACTGCTATAATTCTGTTGAAAAATTAGTGGCCTACGTTAACAGTCTCCAAGAACTACAAACAGTTATTAAAATTATTATAATTCTGAAAACAGAACACTCCACAATCTTTTGAAACAGCAATACGAGCATCATTCAGCATCATCTGCTGCTACTGTCCGAAAGTGCAGACACCACTGGGCACCTGGCTCAGAGGCCAAACACAGTCCATATAGTCCTGCCTGCAACCACAAAAAGGGGGAGATTTCCCAGACAAATCCAAGCACTCAGGATGAGAGATCACTCTTCAGTCAGTACAAACATCAGTACAATCTTGATTGCATTCTTTTGAGGTTCTTTTTTTTCTTTTTTTCTTTTTTTTTTTTTTTCTTCAGACTCCAGCCACATTACTGTCACCAACAAGTAAAAGAGGTAAGGCCAGATAATGTTGCCAGCCTTGGGGGTTTCAAACCAGCTTACCAAGAGAACATCCTAATCATGGCCCTGGACACTTACCTAGAGGGTTTTGCTCTCCCACCAAACACTTGCAGAGCTTTCTGGATAAGCAAAGTCAGCAGAAGTCTGCTCAGGAGCAGCAGCTCTGCCGTTGTAGAGACCTTATCACTCTCTACAAGCACCTGAAGGGAGATTGTAGTGAGGTGGGTGTTGGTCTCTTCTCCCAGGTGGCTAGTGATAGGATGAGAGGAAATTGACTTAAGTTGTGCCAGGGGAGGAGCAGGTGGGATATTAGGAAATTTTTTTATTGATAGAGTGGTGAGGCCTTAGAACAGACACCCCAGGGAGGGGGTGGGATTGCTATCCCACAAAGAGTTCAAAAAACAACTAGATGTGGCACTTGAGGACATAGTTTAGTGTTCCTGATAATGTTTAGTAGATGGTGGGACTTGATGATGTTGAAGGTTATTTCCAACCTTAATGATTCTATGATTCTATTCTCATCTATGAACCATGGAACCGACTTAAGGCTTCACATCTTTAGCAACATTTCCATCTTTAATTAACATCTGCTGGAGTTCACTTGTTTAGTTAAAAAGTGGCTCAAAAACATTTAAAAAAGCATGTGAAAACTTATTTTAACTGTTTTAATTCCTGTTTAATTAGTAAGGATTCTACCATTCTTTGAACACAACCACAGTGTCTAAGTCTTTCTCCTATATTCATTTGAATTCTATTTTTCATCTATGAATTTTGCTTTTTTTTTTTAATTACAGCATTAATGGCATGCAGCATGAAATACTGTTTCCTGCTAACTTGGACTATTTGTTTTCAGTTTAATTGTTTTCAAATTATTAACAATTTCTATTAGGCAGAGGCATGCAAGGCTCAAGTTGCTGAACTGATTTTAAAAGCTTTACTTTAAAACCGTGTAATTTATCTTTCTACGAATCTGATTTGCCAGGAAAATACAATTTTCTGCAGGAAAAATTATCTCCAGGAATCATTCTGGCTCTTTTGAGTGCATTTTTAATGCTAGTGTCAGGTATCACGGCCTGATTTAAAGTTAACCAAGCACATGCCTGATAAAATTAACATGCAAAGTTCTTATCAATACTTCTTTGAGTGCATGTTTTTAAATTTCAAAGTTACATTTAAAAGAATGATAAATCCAAACTGTATGCAAAACCTTATTCATTCACTAATATGTAATTTATAATGAGAAAAATAAATAATTCTACAACTGTCTTTTGACATAACCTTTTAGCAAGCATCCCTTCCCCTAAGACCAAAACTGTCTGCAAAAATTTATCACTAATTTATGTTGGCATTAGCAATTACAACATTTTCCTAGAAATGTTGATATTTGTCATATTGTTTTCAGGTGTTCTGATGCCAAAATAAAGAATAAAATCTACTGGAAATTGCTGTTCATTCTATTGCTCTTCCGTGTGTTTTATGGCTGCATTTCTGAGTGCTGTCATATAGCTAGACAGACAGGAGCTATGAAATGTACTTACCATTTATTGCCTATAATTAATTACACTCACAATCGTTTACAAGGAAAAAATCATCCCAATAAACTGGAAACCTTTTAAAAACGATTGCATGTTACTTCGAAATTATAGGCTTCTTTAGTAGTTTCTCTACTGCACTTTGGCTAAAAAGATTCTTGTTCAGCTGGTGAATTCTCTGCCTGGGCCTGTCTCAGCTCCCCTGTGAGCTCCCACTGCAGACTTCATGCAGAAGCTGGAATCTTCAGCAGTTCAGCGTTAGCAACACACAGCATTTTCTGCCAGTCTCAGAATTAATTAAAAATAAATAAATGTGTAAAATCTTTGGGATGCAAAAGGCAACTAAAACCAAGTATTTTACAGTAGAGGTTTCCTAAGCTGAATGTTGGGTTTGTGTCCTGTTTCATATTTTTAATGCTCAGCACTGATGACAATAGTAGTGGAATTTGGTATCAAATGCTAAGCACTGCAGAAGAGTAGTCACTGCTCAGAACCAGGATAACCTGGTCAGGTTAGTAAAGCTGAGCTTCTCCTGCATCCCTATTAACAACCAGCTGCAAAACCCATTACTTGTATAAATTGTTGTGAAGCAGGGAGGGGATTTATGAGGGCTTTGTATTGGTACACTTTTCAGTGGAAAGCAAAATGGGAGTTGGTATCAAACCCACTTATTCAAGAGATTGAATTAATGTTTTTTAATTTGACAACAGAAATCCCCTAAAGCAGGAATGTGTTTCCCAAAGGATTATTGTGTTTGTTTGGGTGGTGGGTATTTTTGTGTGTGTGAGGTTTTTTTCTGTGTGTTTTTTTTATTTGGGTTTGTTGGTTTTGTTTTGTTTTGGCTTGGTTTGGTTTTTTTTTTGTTTTAGTTTGGTCTGGTTTCTTTGGTTGGTTTTGGTTTTTTTAATTTTTGATTTGTGGTGGTTTTGGGTTTTTTTTGTGGTTTGGGTTTTTTTGTGGGTTTGTTTGTTTGCTTGCTTTTGTTTGCTGTTTTGTTTTTGGGTTTTTTTCATTTAGATTTCAATCTAAGGTTGTAATTTATTTTACAATGTAATACCTAACTTCCCTATGCAAACCCGAGGCAATGTCAAGCCCCCACCGTTGTCCTCTTGAGTCTGTAAACAGACAGAATTAAACAATAGCATCGCTAAGTGCGAACTTTCTCCATTCATCTTAATGGACTGTTAATTATGACCACTTAAATGCCCACAGTGTTAACCCTTTCACCGCTGACTGTAGTTCACCCAAAAGAGCGGTTTAGAGATGTTGGTTTATCCACAGGTAGATAGATGGAAAATTCACGATATACAACTGAGCAAACTAAACGATTCATGAAGTTGTGAATATAGAATATGCAGCCAGCGGAAAAAATCTTATATTTCCTGAAGTTTCTTCTTACCAGGGATTCAAACAAAATTATTATTTTAGTGTCAACACTGCAATGTTACTGTCTGAGGGTTGTAGAGAGCCAGACAGGACAGTGTTGCTTTTGTAGTGCATTTTCCTGCTGCAGAAAAGATGATCAAGTGTAGTTGATGGACACTGCACATCTAAGCGATGTGGGAATGTGTAAAGTCAGGATATAATTAGGCTAATTGACTTTTTTTTTAAGTTCAGGAATTTGTTCTACAAAGTTATATGATAAATGAAAGTAATTTTTAAAAGGCAGGTAAATTTTGCAAAAATTTCTCAAAGATCTTAATTATTCCAGATTTTACAAATTAAGTCACTTTGGGGAAGAGGAATACAACCACAAATTCCAGGTTTTGAAGAATTTAACAGAAGAGAACAATATTTAGTGTACAGTCCTGACAGGAATTACATTTTCAATATTTTATGTACCACGAATAATAATTACCACAGGTATTTGAATCAAGTTAATTTTGTACTGAAAATTTAAGCTCTTCAAAAGTTCTAGAACTAGTTTCTTCTCTCATGACCAAAAGGTTCTGGTATAATATAGACAGCTTTAGACTTAAGTTTACCCTGTTCCCCACATTCCCACTGGTGTCACTGGCTCTTTGAGGGAGCCAAAAGGAGCTGTGTCCAGTTCTTCAGTCCACACCATGGGTTTTTAAGTGGTTCTTTCCATCAGATCCTATGACTGTTTCTCTCTTGCTCAAGTCTCAAATGTGGCTGAATAGATAAATTATCAACATACAGCTTTGTGTTGAACACCTGTCACAGTAGCCACCTGGGGGGGGGCGGGCTGGCCAGCGTGGGCAAAGGACAGAGTTCACAACAGTTACAACATGCCCATCTTACATAGTTCCTCAGCCTCTGCTGGTGGCTACAACCACAGCCACTGTGGTGCCACTGGCTGCCCTTGAGTTGCCCATGCTCATTTTTGCAGAGTAACTCTTGTTCCCAGAATACAGGAGACAGCCAATCTGCCACTCCACGATGGTCAGAAAACAACAACAGACCTTCCAAGTAAAGCTGCTCTGAACACAGAAACGGTTTTCCAAAACCCTGAGAACCCAACCACTATTTGTACTCAAGCACGTGGTCTGTTTTCCCCATTTAAGCACTGTATGGTATCAGTATTTTTTTAGAAATAAGTAATTGTAAATGAGCAGTCTGGCCCATGTGGTCAGCACATAACGCTGGCAAGAACAACAGTATGTGGGCCAGTGCATTGGGTCTACCACCACTCTCGAGACCCCCCTGATAGTTACCATAGAGATAGTAGGAGCCACAAAGAGCTTCGATCACATTACTGGCTGGGAGGGGGTCAATTTGTATGCGTGAGCCCTGCTGGGACTGAAAGAATGCAGAGGAGGACAGGAAAGATAATAGAGAGAAAAATAAGTGAAGGGAGAATGCAAGAAACGAGAAAAATAAAGAGAGAAAGGAGCAAGGGGGGGGGGGGGTGTGTGTGGGTGCAACAACCACAGCGAGTGAGGGATCCCAGAAGCAAAAAAGCCAGCAGAGAGAGGAAGGAGAAATGAAGAGAAAGTGAGTGAGAAAATTCATCCCACACAGACAGCACTCGTGTCACTGCCCTACGGGAAACGCTGCTGCAGAGGAGCTGAGCCACTGGCACAGCTGGATGCAGAAGCAGCAGGGAGGGATGGATGGATGGATGGATGGATGGATGGATGGATGGATGGATGGATGGATGGATGGGTGGGTGGGTGGGTGGGTGGATGGATGGGTGGATGGATGGATGGATGGGTGGATG